>MCJB01049250.1:0-41624 GCA_002018475.1 Nicotiana obtusifolia
TAACTAGTTTGAATTTTTGAAAGCTTTTGGGATCAATTATCTTCTATTTTGTAAGATGATGACAATTACTATTCTTTATTCTTCAATTTTCAGCATGAGTAGCTAAATTAAAACGCTGAGGTTGTGAACCCTAGATGGGTAGAACATTGTTGAGATTTTGATATTGAATATGATTTCAATGGAAGATTGATATTTATTTATTTATTGTTCTTCAAATAATTGTTAGTGGTTGCAAACATTAACGAACGCCACTTAATTCTATCTTATCTTGGAAAAGTGGGATAGAATTTGGTAGAAATAAATAACAAAGACTCAAGGCTTTAAACCTTGTTTAATGAAATCGCTTAGGAATAAGTAGGTTTTAATTTGGCATTAATTGATTGTTCTTAATCACAACTCTTTTGTATTTGGAAAAATCATAAAGAGGATATATTATCCAATTATTGGAAAATATTGGATAGTAAATTAAACATCAATTGCATATCAAGAAAGTTTTCCGTTGGAAATATTCAATATTAATATCAAGAGCATTCTACTTCATTAAAGGGGACACAACCTTGGTTTCTTTATTTCATATTACTTACATTCACAATATTGACATCAGTTTCCGTTTATCCTTACGTTCAATACTCTTTTGTTATTTGAATTACTTGATAGAATTACGACTTAGTTGAGTATTACACTAATTAGATAAACATTTCACACCTATTCCCTGTGGGATTTGACCCCAACCTCGTTTGGGTTATTATATTTGACACCGACCGCTTACACTATTCTTAAGGTGTAATTTGAGCGTATCAACAGTGCGGAATCAAGGTCAGCCTAGATCCAATTAAGGCCATCGATGGGATATCAGAGCACCTCACTACCAAAACAAAAGTCTAGTGACTAACGGGTCGAATCACCGCATTATCCAGGTTCATCTCGAGATCGTTCGACAGATGCCACCAATTGTTCAATGTACTGAAAAAGGATAATGGTCTCGAATGGATGACCGAGTTTGAACAAGCATTGAAGGAGCTCAAGAAATACCTGTCATTGCCACCCCTACTCTCAAAACTTGAGCCTAGAGAATGTGTCCTTTTTTACCTTGCCGTTTCAAAAGTAGCGATAACTGCGGTCCTGGTTCGAGAAGTGAGAGGTAGGAAACCTACAATCTACTACATAAGTAAAACACTTATCGACGCCAAGACGAGGTATCCATACCTCAAGAAATTGGCTCGGGCCCTTGTCATAGCTTCAAGAAATCTAAGGTCATACTTCCAATGCCATCCAATCTCGGTCATCACCACATTTCCTTTGAGAAGCATAATGCACAAACTCAAACTATCGGGGAGGCTAGCCAAATGGGCAATAGAGATAAGTGATCAAGACATCATATACCAGCCTCGCATGGCCATAAATTCACAAGTGCTCGCCAACTTTGTCGCGGACTTTACCGCCAAGGTGATGCCCGAGGCCGAGAAGGAAGCCACTCAAGCTTCTAGCCTAACGCAAGACCTCTAGGTCTTGCACACTGACAGTGCATCCAATGCATGCGGATCCAGACTGGGACTTATGCTCGAAGTCTCCATCGGCGAAATAATTTGCCAATCTATAAGGTGCCCAGATATGACTAACAATGAGGTTGAGTATGAGGCTGTAATTACAAGATTGAGACTAGCACTCGAATATGGAGCGAGGCGCCTAAGGCTGCACTGCGACTCCCAGCTCGTTGTCAACCAAGTTACTGGGACTTTCCAGATCAAAGAGAAGAGGTTACAAAAATACCAGACCAAGATCTGCAAACTTTTACACAAATTTGATGAATGCCAGATTGACCATATTCTACGAACTCAAAACGTCGAGGCGGATGGCCTCGCAAAATTGGCCGCCCCAACAAAAAGCATAACTTCTAGGGGCAAGAATGTGGTGCATCTCCTCAGCTCAGCGCTAGATCACATCGAGGCAAAATCCATTAACTTAACCTGGGACTGGCAAAATTGCATTATAAATTACTTGCAGGATGGTGTTCTCCCAAATGATAAAAAGGAAGCCTGAAAGTTGAGGATGCAAGCAGCGAGATACAGCCTCCTCATTAACGAATTGTATGAAAGGACGTATGGGGGCCCTTTGGCAAAGTGTTGGGGCCCAAACCAAACTCAATGCATCCTCGAGGAAGTCCATGAAGGTGAATGTGGCAGTCACTCCGGTGACTGAGCACTTGTCTGATGCCTCATACAGGCTGGAAACTATTAGCCCACCAAAAAGAAAGACGCTCCAGAATTTGTAAAGAAGTGCGAACGGTGCTAGAAGTACGCCCTAATAATCCACCAAGCAGGCAAATGCCTCCACTTCATCACCTCAACATGGCCGTTCATCAAATGGGGGTTGGACATCGTGGAACCACTTACCGCAGGGACGAGGTAATGTTAAATTCTTTCTAGTTTTGACTGGCTACTTCTCTAAATGGGCGGAAGCAGGTGCATTCGCCCAAGTTCGTGAGTAAGAAATAATCAACTTTATATGGAAGAACATCATCTGCCTATTTGGCCTGTCTAAAGAAATAAGCTATGACAATGGACCCCACTTCACAGGGAGAAAAACTACCGAGTTTTTTGAAAAGTGGCATATCAAAAGAATACTCTCGACCACATACCACCCAGCTGGAAACGGGCAAGTAGAATCCTCCAACAAGTCAATTTTGAGCATCATGAAGAAGAGACTTGAAGATGTTAAGGGCTTGTGGCCGGAGACACTCCTAGGTGTATTGTGGGCACATAGGACGACCCAAAAAACAAGCGCGGAAGAAACACCTTACTCCTTAGTCTACGGGACTGAAGCAGCCATATCGGTCGAAGTGGGAGAACCCATCCTAAGGTACACCAACGAGAGTGGCAACGACAACGGCGAGAACAGAAGATAGGATCTCGACGAAGTCGAGGCGGAGAGACAGGGCATATATAAGAATGGTCACACAGAAACAACAAGCAAAACGCCACTACAACAGAAAGGCCAAGGTATGGTTTCCCAAGGTCGGGGACTACATGCTCAAAGCCAAGACCTAAGCAGGAAGAGATCCTCAAGAAGGCAAATTAAGAGCCAATTGGGACGGACCATACAAAATCATAGGCAAGGCAGACAATGGTTAATTCAAACTGGAGATATTGGAAGGAAAGCTCTTACCGAACAATTGGAACATCAGCCACCTCAAGTACTTCAACTTCTAAAAAACAAGGAATGCCCCGTAAATTGTACTCTTTTTCCCTCACTTGAGTTTTCTCCCAATAGGGTTTTATCAAGGAGGTTTTTATTGAGGCAACGAACGAGATGTTTCGAAGTAAAGTATACAGGAACAACCACATTTCATTGCCCGAATCCTCAAGAATCTCCGACTTGAACAATGATAGGACTAGTTGCCCAAAACTTGTAATTTTCTCTAAGATGCCTCAGGGAAAAATGATGTAATCCCCTGAATGTGATTAATATGAATGAGATGCATGTTTGCTAAAATTGTTCTCCTAAGTCTCTTAACTAAGAAGACATAAGTTCGAACAAAACTCTTCGACCCATAGCCACATCTCAACTGAAAGGTATGTTCGACCAGCTCAAATAAAACCTCTTGGCCCTTGACCACGCCTTAACTAAAGAGATGTACGTTCAACCAGCTCAAACGAGACTTCTTGGCCCTTGGCCACGCCTTAACTAAAGAGATGTATGTTCTACGAGCTTGAACAACACTTCTTAGCTCTTGGCCACGCCTTAACTAAAAATATGTACATTCGATTCGCTCGAACAAAACTCCTCGGCCCATGGCTTACTCAATCCGCTTGAATAAAATTCCCCAGCCCCACGACCGTCGCAACCTAGAGGGCAACGACAAAGGGGAGGAGTGCAAAAGCAAAAACATACAACCAAAAAAACGAAAATATGCAAGATAGGAAAGGTACGTATAACATGAAAGTCAACTTTGATATTCAGATAAGATTCTTTATAAAGGCGCACGAAGACGCCAAAAAAAAGAAGAGTACAAAAAGTTAAACAAAAACAAGGGCAAAATATCTAGTGACCGTCACCACCTTGGTCTCCACCGCCTTCCTCATCCATGCCTCGATCATAAACAGAGTCGCACCAGGCACTATCTTCGAGCTCGGAAAGGCCTTCTTCATTATCATCCTCTGCATTAGGCTGAGGCATGTCGGGTTCGTAACCACAGACTAATCGAGCTTCACAATCTTTAACTCGAGCCTCCTCCAAAGCTGTCTCGAAGACGAAGCCCGTCTGACACAACTCTCGGACCACCTCTACTTGAGCCTCGGCAAGGATCCACTCCTCGTGCTGATCTCGAAGGGTGGCCGGAAACTCAGAGGCATGAGAAGTAGAGGGCCGTTCGAGAGTCTGGCATTCTCACCCTCCACGATAGAAATCGACTCAAGTAGCTCGACATTCTTTCTCTCCAAATCGTCAATCCTCTCCTCGAGCCTAGCCTCCTTAGCTTCAGCCGTGGACCGAACATTGTCCTGGTCAGCAAGAAGTCTTCTATTTGCCAACTCTAAAAGAGCGGCCCTTTTCTGAGTTTTCCAGACTCCGCTTCCTCGATCAGCTGTTGCTTCCCAGCTCCTTCCATGTGAGCCCGTCCACTTTGAACTGGCGCTCATCCAACTGATCTTGTAGTTGATCAACCTGGCTCTGGAGGTCGCGGCACTAGGCTTCCACGCCCCTGCTCAGCTCGAGCTCCTCCTTTTTTCTCTTCAACTCCCCTTCAAGAGCTCTGTGTCGCTCCACGGACGCGAGCAATTCTTCGTCCTTCTTTCTCAATTCCTCACTTTTTTCTCTTCAACGCCCCTTCAAGAGCTCTGTGCCGCTCCACGGACGTGAGCTCCTCCTTTTTTCTCTTGCTTCCATGGTGGCGAATGTTCAACATAGTACCACGATAGAAGGTTGGCATGAACAAGTGCACAAGATGTCGTAGAGTGATTTGGACATTAGCTAGTTCGGCGATTTTTAGATAGTATCTTGACTACCTAGTAAAACAATGACGCAAGTTGGGCTAGGCAGACCCGGTAATAGCAGCAGAATTCCTCCACCAAAGGTGGAAGAGAAAGAGAGTAGACGATGGTGAAGTGGTAGGCATAAAGGACGCAGTACCCTGGACGGTGAGTATACACTTCGTCCCCCCGGGTACGAGCTCTACTTGATTAGGGATGCACTACTTCACCTTGAACTTCGCCAAGCGCTTGGCCGTTAGAGAAGACCGGAAAACCTCAGCCACCGCCTCAGGTTGCTGCTGCAAGTCTAGTTTGGCGTTATGGTTACAAGGAACTATCTCCTCCACCGAGGAAAGAGCCTCCGGTTCAACGGCGAAGGTGTCATCTTCCCCACGGACAGGGGCCGCAATAGCCAACGGGGTGGCCAGAACCTCCTCATTCAAATTAGGAGCAACTCCATCATGAACACTGGATGGGGAACTAGACATGTTTATAGAGGTATGGAGTTTAGGAAGGAAAGAATTGAGAAAACGGGAGGAAGCTTTAGAGAATGATGAGCAAGAAAAGAAAACTCAGAGAGAGCAAAGGCAATTCTAGCAGCGAAAGTGAAGGAAAGACTCAAGTAACAGTGATCATCCCCCATTTATAAAGGAGGAACCTCGGGACTCAAAGCGACTCACCATAATAACAGCCGCAGTCGAAATGACAGAGCCAATCCACAAGCTACACGTGTTCTAACGCGATGCTTCGGAAACAGACGTCATCATGACGAGTGACATCACATCTCATCCACATCAAGCTCCCTCCAAAGGTCACCTGGGAAAATTAAGACGCCAAGAGTTTGAAATATGTGACTCTCAAAATGCCACGTCATCCGCCTCCGACGACGACCACGACTGCTATTATCTACTTATCAAGCCCGTCCCTGAGGATGACCTCAACAAGCGGAGGGATTATATGGGCGAAAACTTCATTTTATATGTTTGACCTTGTCAACAACAATAGTACCTTCTAAGGCTGTGACGTGTCAACCTAACTCCTAAAGTCGAGGTCAGTTGTGGGAAACAAGTCATTGTTGAAGGTCGAAATGATTCAACATAAGAAGAGGACGAGCATCTGCCTTCCGTACCAAGTGACGACCAGTTTTAAGATTTAGAATTTCCTAGAAAATATTCTAATGGAGTCCTTTCTGTTGTACTATCAATGGTTTTGAAGCACATGTGCTTATATAAATAGAAATAGATGTAAACCATAAAGGGGGATCAGACTTTTTATAAAGAATATCATCAATATTTTATGTGCAAGATTCTCACTTTATTGAATAGAAACAAAGCTTGACTTTACACTTCTTTTCTATTATTCATCTCTCCCGATCCAAGAAGAATCAGAATACACAATTACTCGTTATCATCCATCATTGTCAGAAAGCATATCTGAAGATTTCATCTTTGTCAGGTGATCTTTGTCTGATTTACTATTTAGAACGCATTTATTATCATTTATTGCTACCTTTTATATTTATTAGTCTTTATTGCTCCATCATTGTTCCATAATAGTCTAGTCTAATATTTCACATTAAATATTCGCCCTAAAAGTGCTAGATCCGTCATTGAATACTAATATTGACTAGGATTAACCCTATTTTCTAACAAATCTAATTGTATAAAATCAAGATCTATTTTTTGGGTCATGCATAGGTGATTTAAACTGGTTTGGTATCAGAATTTATAGTTAAAATCATGTTTAAAAAAATTCTTCTGCGACACAAGTATCAAAATCACGCATGTATCTCATACAGAGGTATAGATATATACATGTGATACACATATGATACTTATATGATACACAAATGATACACAGTATGATATACATATCATCTTTTTCCATGTTCATCTTCTACTTAAATTTTCAATTCAAACCACCTAAAAGATCCACCAAAGCATCTCAAAACTGAGATCAAGCTCTTTAAGATATACGCAATCTATTCCAACAATACTCACTCGAAAGAAAATAAAATTTTGATTTTTTTTCTTGCTACAAATAGTTAATTGGCTAATATTGATAGCATTTAGCTAATATTAGTAATATTTTTTGATTAGCCAATTTTTGTAATAAGTTGCTTATTGGCGGGTATAACTGGTAATTTTCTAAGAAAATAATCAGCCAATCAAATTATCCTTTTAATTAATGTTTTCTTAAAAAAAGTATAAAATCAAACATAACAATTAAAAGAGACCGAATGAAATAAGAAGATGGGCACACTCAGAGAAATTATATATTAGTAAATTGTAATATAATAAATGCTAGGTTGTATCCTTCAAAGTCCAAATAGGTTTTTGGATAGATATGTGCAAAATTCAAAGGGGAGATGGTTAATGATGTCTTTAGCATATAAAAAGAAGCCAACATTTTGAGACCCCAGCCATCACACTTTAGCTTTTGCCTTTGGCTTTTTTGGTGTTGTGGGGCAAATTTACAACTTACATGGACGGAGTGATAAACGCCTTCGCGTCTGTGAAGGAATTTTTTTTTAAATTATTATTATTATTATTATTATTATTTATTTATTTATTATTATTATTATTATTATTATTATTGATTAGAAGAATTAACTTAAATAGTCGTTCACTCAACTGTTTAAACTAAAAATAATTGACTGATGTATAAGTTATTTATAATGTGTGCATAGTCGTAATACACTAGTGTATAGTTTATGTATATTTACTAAAAGAAATAAACAGTGGATCGTCATTTGTGTAAAAATCCCTCATTATTATTATTATTATTATTATTATTATTATTATTTCCCAATAAGGTCCTTACAATTTCTTTCAAAATTAAATAAGAACCACAAAGAACACATCTTTAAGAAATGCCATAACAAAATTTTCGAAGTCCATAAAGGGAAAAAAGATGGGAATGAAAATAAATGCAATACCAAAAGCTTTCAGCCGTCTTCCAAATAAATGAATTAACAGGAAGAAAAACAAGAAGTATGACTAGACTTATGCAAGGTATGATTTTCTTTTAATTTTTTATTTTTGTTTTATGTGATACTCTTTTATTCTTAGGCATTAGCATATCAAGAAGGAATAATATATTTTTATATTTAAAAATAATTTAATTTTAATCTTCTTATTTTACCATCAAATATGATTTTAAGCGACAAGAATCTCATAGGCATATTTTAACTCACATGTTTTAAAATATTTTTTACTTTTTAAATTTCATATCCGGTAAATACCGACATACAAATTAAAACGGAAAAAGTATTATGTAATTATTTAACAATTAATTCTCGAATCTTACAAAAATAAAAGGGGAAACTGGTACTTCCTTCCGTCCTTTTATTATCGTTTAAAATTTGGTACTCTAATTAAAAAATATTTAATAACGTTAAGTATTAGAGATATTGATTAAATAATATTTATTTTTCTCAAATAAGTAATTAATAATTATAGGCTCTTTTGAAGCAATAAAAAGGGTAAAATATAAAATTGAATGGTCGACCGAATTTCATTGTATTTGGTAGTCAAAAAATATTTCATATATATATATATATATATATATATATATATATATATATGTATGTATGTATGTATGTATGTATGTATGTATGTATGTATGTATGTATGTATGTATGTATGTATGTATGTATGTATGTATGTATGTATGTATGTATGTATGTATGTAACACACACACACACACACATATATATAAAAAATATTTTTATTGGCTATTATTTAAAAATTATATTCTCTTTGTTAATTTTTAGTTGTCCACTTTTTACTTTACACCCCCTTTAAGAAAAAATAAATGAAGCATATATTTTATAATTTTGCCCATAATAATGATAGAATTTTCAAAGTCTTTTGAAATGATTTGGGGAATGAGTAGTTAATGATAAAGGTAAAATAAGAAAAAAAGATTGTCTTTATCTTGATTTAATATAGTGGATAAATAAAATAAAAATATATTTTTAGTATAGCGGACATGTAAAAGTGAACTAAAGAAGTATATTTTTAATATAAATAAACAACAATAAACCTAGTGAATTCCTATTTTTATATTTTTAATAGAAATAGAATTTAAATAATAATCAATACATTCTTCTTTCGTTTGGATGTATGTGACAATATTTCCTTGTTAATCCGATCCAGAAAATATATCACTTTCTAGAATTAGTTTAACTTAAGTTCCTCATTTCACGCTTAACTTCAAGCTCTTACAGTCATATGAATATTATGTTATATTTAAGATTAGAAATTTTAAAAGTTTTATAGTCATAAAAATATTATGACGCATTTAAAATTACAAATTTCAAAAGTTTTTATCACTTTCGTAAACTTATCTTCAAACAAATATGCCACATAATTGAAATAGAGATAGGTACTCTTTCTATTTTTATTTAATATGAAAATATCTTTTTTAATTCATTTTTAATAGAATGTCAACTTTCTAATTTTAAATATAATTTAATTTTAAACTTTATATTTTTCTTTAATGTATAATTTATAGGCACACAAATATCTACGAACACAAGTTTCAAACTTTTTTATTCTTAAATTACAACTAAATTCTTATACTCCATTAAAATGGCAAATAAAAAGGATGAGAGGATAAAAATTACAAATGGCGCGCGGTGGAGAAAGTAGGTCCCAATTGTAAGAAGGCAGCCCACTGAGATTGGACTTTGTCAGCGAGAGGACTAACTTTTGCAGACAAAAATATCCACAATACATACGCACAAAGATACAGAGGTCTTCTCCCGCTGCCCAACGTTCAGTAGATTTTATTCTCTTCATCGAATTTCGAGTTGGGTCTTCTTCTGATATTCGATTTTCTGCCTCAAGTCAAGACAAGAAAAATCACCTGTTTTACCTACCTACTAGTAATAACTAATTTCTTCCACCTTTATGTTTTGTGCTTCATTTAATTCTTGCTTCATTTGTGATTTTGACCTGAATTTCATTTGTTCTGATCGATTTGGGTGTGTTGCTATGTTTTCCTCCCATTTTCCCCTTTTCTCAGTTTGGCATGTTGTAAGTTCAAATAATGGCGTAAACTCACTGATTGGCTTGATTATTGTTGCTGATTGCTTATGCTCTTGGTTCTATTTATTTTGATTCCAGACTATTTTCTCTACGAAGTTTCCCTTCATTTAAATTTTTAGTTATGGCGGCTCATGCTACACTTGAGGGTTCTTTTGTTCTGTTAGATGTTGCAGATTGTTTTTTTTCACGAAGGTGGTGTCGGGGGGTCAACGCGCCCACTGATAAAAGAAATGGGCTTTTGGCCTAACTCTACCCTAAAAGCTAGCTCATGAGATGAGCATTGTCCGAGACTATATAAGTAGACTAAGAAACCTATATCCCACCAATGTGACTCTACATCTAGTACGTGGACAATATAAGATAGGGTCCAACATTGGGTAAACAATGAATTGAGACGAGTCTGGCTTTGATATCATGAAGAGTTTGAAACGGGTACCTGCTACGTCCCACCAGTATAAGTACCGAGTAACTCTATCCGTTAAAACTTAGGCAGAATGGAAGAAATCAACTAGCGTTTTATTGCCCCTGATGGGATTTGAACATGAGATTTCATGGTTCTCCTCTCACTTTACTAATCACTAGGCTAGACCCTTGGGTACGTGTTAGACGTCAAAGATTGCATCTTTTTACTTTTACTTCTTTCCGATGAGAGTGATACCTGTTTGGAATTCTGCTTCTACCGCGGATTATCTCATTTCAGCATTATAATTCTTCAAGTCCCTTAGCCACTCGCATATCCATTTGAATTAGTAAATTCTGAATTGTGTTTTCATGTGACTTTATCTAGAGAATGTTGCCTAGTAGGGTTAATGAGTGGACAAGTTAGAGGTTTCACTTTGGATGCAATTGCTACTTCTTATAAGATGGTAAGTACTCGTTGTTGTCAAGGGCAAAAAGTGCAGAAAAGCACCAAGGCCTTTTGGGGTTTTAAATAGAACACGCAACTAAAACGAGTTTTTGCAGTGAAGACGTGCTTATGAAGAAACAAAAAAGTACAGATAATGCAAGAGAAACAACAATAAACACAAAGAATGAATAAGTGAAATACATGAATTAAAATTGTGTAAATCAAGTGCAAAAACCACTTAAAGTTATGATTCAGATGCTAATATGCAATTTTATGTCTCTAATCCTATTCCTAATCGTAGCTTCATTCATGACATTTTCTTATCAAATAATCAATCCGCCGACTATTTTGAGGTTTAATGTTGCCCTCCTCAAGATTGAGTCATAGGCTATGAGACGCATGTTTTGATGCCTGAAATAAAGTGCCACTTAAACGAAGGCAAAGGGCTCGATTGTGTTGCACCTAGTTTCAGGGTTTATATGCATCAACTGAGCCTTTAACAACATTGAATTCCAAAATCTTTTGAATCTCGTGATTACATGCTCACACTGGAAAGCAGAAGAACTAAAATTGACTTGGCATTCCTTGATACCAAACTTATCTTTTGATTTCAGGTTAATATTTGTGGTCAAATTCATGGATTCCCCACAGTCCATTGTTTCACCATTCAAGGGTTCCTCCACTTTTGTTGAGCCCGAGAAGCAGAGCAGTGAGTTATTCATAAAGAACTGTGGTGGTCTATCCCAGGGAGTTTCTGCTCATAGAGAGGAGGCTGCAGTCTGCAACTTGGAGGGATCCATTGGAGTTCTAGATGTGTATGTACACCAGGCCAGAGACATCCATAACATCTGCATTTACCATAAGCAAGACGTTTATGCAAAACTTTGTCTTACCAGTGATCCTGAAAATGCAGTCTCCACACAAATTATTAATGGTGGAGGGCAAAGTCCAGTATTCAATGAATATCTAAGGCTCAAAGTCCGTACAGTAGAATGCTCCGTAAAATGTGAGATATGGATGATGAGCAGGGTGAGGAATTATTTGGAAGACCAACTGCTAGGCTTTGCACTGGTCCCGCTAACTGAAGTCCTCGTTAAAAATGGAAAGCTAGAAAAAGAGTTTACTCTTTCATCAACTGATCTCTTCCACTCTCCAGCAGGATATGTGCAGTTGTCCCTTTCTTATAGTGGAACTTCACCTGAAGTGATTGCGATTCCTGCATTGCCTGAATCTGTTGACACTCGTGCATCTCTGCTGGACGCTAAAGCAACTGAGTTGCTTCCTGATGAATTTGAAAAAATTGAATTCCCTGATCCCAAGATAGTAAATGAAAATCATCTTATGGTCTCTGAGTACTTTGGCATACCATGCACTGATCTTGACTCTCAAAGCGCAGATAACTTGGTCTCTACTGATACAGCAAATCATCTCAGTCCAGAAGTAGAAGTTCGTGTTGAGGAAAATTTTCCAACAGGAATTACTAATCCAGACCAATATCCTAAGCGTGATTCCCCTTTAAGCAGTTCAACCATTGAGTCACCGTCAGTCTTGCATCCTGCAAGCTCTCAGTCTTCAGAGCCCTGGGAAGAATCAAAATCTCCAGTCCAAGAATACACTTCCGCTTCTAAAGAATGCGCCACCGTGCAAAGAGTAAATTGTGGTGATGCTGACAGCAACTCGCCAGAAATCAAGCCTGGTAGCACATTTCCAAAGCCAGTAGTCACAGTAGACATTGAGGCAGAGCAAAAGGTTGTGCAACAGGAGATAGTGGACATGTACATGAAAAGCATGCAGCAATTTACCGATTCATTGGCAAAAATGAAGCTTCCGTTGGATATTGGAAATGGACCAACCAGTTCTGGCAGTTCGAGTTCAGATCAGAAATTAGAAGCACCCAAGAGCACTGGCTCTAGAGTGTTTTACGGGAGCAGAGCTTTCTTCTGAGATCTTGTGACGATGATTACACTACTCAAATGACCTCTAGAGTTTAGGAAACAAGACTGCAGGTATTAGTGACACTGAGCATTCTGTGTATTGTGGTATTTAGTCATTTTATAAGGGGAACTAGAATGATGGAAACTACTTGACTTGGCTCTGTAAAAGCATTATTTTATTTCTGTTGTTTCTAGCTAATTAAATCTGTGCGTAGTTTCTCTTCATAATTTGTCCTTTAATGATTTGATTGTCTACTGTGCGCATCAGTCGCCTATTATATTGGAAAAGTTTGCCTAATTAAGCCGAGGTTTCTGATCATTGGGCGATGCATCTCCAGTGTCTAGTAGCATAAGTATGTGGTGGAAGAATCTGAAATGAAATCTCCCTAAATATTTGCTGAATTAATAAAAAAGTATCACCAATCCTCTCATATTTACTTGTTTAAAAGTCGAGACGGAGCACAAAAGGGCATTGCTAGAAATGAGCACTCCCTTTTCGTCAAGCAGAAGCAGAGGGTCTCTTTTCTTTTTGATCAATCGACTGTGCCCCTATCTGCAAATCTTCTGAACAGCTTGCAGCTAATTGCATGGTTAGAAATTTCACAAACTTTCTGGATGCATTTTTTCTCGGCTTCCAATTCTGTGATTCCTCTACTATTATTTGTCACTAAGACAGCACAACAAAGATCCAAGAGATGAAACATTTACGGTAAATTTTGTCATAACTACAACTTAAATAATTGTTAAATTACAAAAAACTGAAATCTTAAGGCATATGTTACTACTCCTTAGGAATTACACATGATAATGCTTTGTGGTCTAACAGCTCCTCTCTCTATAGGCAGATGCATATCCATTAAGTTGATTCCTGAGAAATGCAATTCTAAAATACAGTATCAAGAGAGTTAATGATGATAAGTTATAAGAGAAGGATCAAAACACATCGAACAACTCTCAAAGCAACTCTTTCGACAGTTAGCATTTTTGAGCTCATCTTTGTCGAAAGCTGTCGAGCATGAAGGTTTGAATTTACTGGCATTTGCAACTTCAACCTCGTCTTTCATTGATATTCATATGCATATATTTGAATTAAAAAGGTATAACTACTTGCAAAACAAGGAAAACCAATAGGCAGTTGTTCTCATCAAATGAGATTGAAATTATAATCTTCTAGCATTAAGCAGGAACAAAAATCTTAGCAAAACCAAAACGTGTGTTAATTCCAAGGGAAATGCTTTGAGAAAAGCACAAAAACCTACAAAACATAAGAACCATCGTCTTATCTATCAAAATCTTCACAAGTCAAAACACCATTACTAACAAGTGTTAAAATGAAAACAGTATCTATTTCACCTGCAACATAGTTACTTAAAAATGAAGCCTCAAACATAGAGCGGTTGTACAATCTGCAACGAGTACTGAATCAGAAAATTCAGTAGTTATTTAGAGAGATCCTAGGTTCGTATCCCTTATTGTTTCACAGTAGTAAATCAAAAGGGATGTTGAATACAATCTGAGAGACAAACAAACCCCAGAAAAAAAGGGGAACTATGAGAACAGACACCAGCAGCTTTGCCAGTCACTACACCGGACAAAAAGTAAAAAAGAAAAAAAGAATATAAAAATTATAACTCTACCTCTCAACGTAGTTCCAATCTTATCTGCTTTGTTGTGGATGCACAACACATTGACTGCAATGGATGGTGTCAAGTATAATCTGATATACATATACGAGCCTAAATTACTTTCGAAAAATTGAAATCTCAAACCATCACAAAATCCCTTTAAAAACCGCTCTTTGAATATGTATACTTTATGGTCAGGCCCCTCGTTAGCTCTACATGATCAGCTATATCTGAAATGCATATTTTTTGGAATATGTATTAACATTCACAGTCCACTTGATTTTCTGAAGGCACTTCTAAGAATCTTCAGATATCCAAATAAAGAAATCTCCTACGCCGCAATTCCTGGAAACATTCAAGAAGAAAATATTGAACATTCTCAAAATTCTGAGCAATTTCCCACAAAGTAACATATAGCATTGGTTCAAGAGACCAGGTAATCTCGGAGAATGATAATGCACAAAAGGTTATTCTGCATTTACTCAATAGCAAGTTTGACGAAGACATGGAAGCAAAACAACATCATTTTTGTATATGACGAAATTTCAGTGAATAAACTCATTGTATACTTGAACACTGCAGCCATGAGCAAAACATGTTTGTCTATTCCCCACATTTGAATAAGGGCATTGATTACTATTAAGTGTGTTACCAGGAGGCTATAACTTATATCTTCAGAGTTCTTTCTTCTGGGTCCATAAGACGTGATTGTTATTTTCTTAAAGCAAACACAAAATAATATTCCAAAACATTTTCAGTCCTTTTATATGTTCACTACAGTTTCATCAATAAGGGCCAAAAGCCAGAGCTCGGACAAGAGATAATCCTCCTTCAGTCCCTAACTATAGACCTCCTTTAGCTCTCCAAGACCATAGGGAAGGTAGGAAATAAAAAATTTGAACCATTTTTTCCAGGGAAGTAGCAGGCGACGAGGAGAAGCCCCACACATTCAGCCTCTCCTTGGGCACTCTTAGCTCGCTGCAGTCACTAGTCTTTATTTTCCCTTCCCTTTTTAGTATGCAATTGATTTCAATTACAAAAGAAACAAAGTTTGAAAAGGAAAAGCCACGATCGTACCTCCATAGGCCTCAAGAAGCAATGGCAGCGGATGGGTAAGGAAAGGAAGGACCTAATACGTCTCCCATCCGACCACCATTCCTATTCTCTAGGTACTATCATGCTAAATCAAGGAACTTTTTTCTCATACTCATTGTTACATATATTGTGATGAATATGTAATTGGGGCATGTTAACTTAAAACCAAAGTCGTGCTGCAAAGTCATATTACAAACATAATTTGAAAATTTTAACATTCAATACTGTATGACGTTAAAACAATAAGACAGCTCTTTTAGAAAGGTGATGATCAAACCTTATAAGGTTCATGATTAGCTCCTGCACAAATTGTCAGAAGGAAAAATAATCCACATACTTACCCCATTTGTCACTCAAAACCCAAATTCCCATACTATTGGGGCTTACGCAGATCCCTGGTTCCCTCACCCTCATTCCCATAATCACAAGGTTTTACTATGTTATGCGAGCTCCTGAACTGTTTCTGGTTTACTAAAGTGATTGAACTATGCTTATGTAAATTGAAGAACTGCTCAATAAAAGTAACGGCTATAAGCTTCACCATTGTAATCTTAAACGTACGAACAATTCCCAAGAACTTCAACTGCTAAGACCTATTTACTTGTCTTTGGTTAAGTTCACCTTTAGGCAAATATTGCAGACTTTGAAAAAGAATACAAATGCAAGATTGCCAAGGACCTAAAGGAAAAGCCGCATGCCCACTGTTCTGCGAATATTTCCGCTAAAGATGTTGAACAGCGTGTCCTATTTTATCTAGGAGAAAAAGGTCAGCGGAAGTATCCTCACGTTTTTTCTAATAAGGTATCTTCAAGTTTCATATGAGGCATACCGGAGGGTGTTTCAACCACTTCCATTTTTCTGGACAAAGAAGACTATTTCACCCCACTATAAGGTAACTCACATGAGCATACCAAATCAATGTAACAAACAGAAAAGTAGGTGTGTAGAACAATCTTTTTTTACCTTTTGAATCCTTATAACATATCTCACTCCAAATTTTCCCATCAAAACTATGCTTATGAAGTTAACATAGTTTATAGAATGTTAACTTAAATTTGAACTTAGAACAACTACTAACTAAAAGGAGCTCAAATCGTGTTGCGCCATTTTGTGAATATTTTAATGATCTTTCAAGGTAGAGTCTACTAATCAAAAAGGTGTCCTTGACTAGCCAAAAACGAAGTTCCTATAAAAAGAAGCATGCTAAATCCCGAGGGGAAAAGCCAGTTATTATCTAATTGACCAATATTGGTAATAATATATGACAGATATATGTCAAAAATCAAGAGAAATACTTCAAAAGGAAAGGCACAATACGAAGCCTAGGTTAGAAATGACAGAAGAAAATTATCAAAATCATATAGAGCATGCAATTGGAAGAGTATTCGTACCTCTATTCGATTGTCTATTTGCAATGTTATAATTTCCAATATAATTCTCGGAGTCTTTAGCTGAAACATCTCTCGGATTTTCAAGTCCATATCCAAATGAACCAGAACCATCCGCATCAGAAGACACAGCTTGCCAAGTCGGATCACCATACATTGAGCCATAAGGTCCCTCATAAGCACCACCAGATGCAGCAACACCTGCTGCATTGCTTCTTCCAAGTCCTCCAGATCCAAGCCCATAACTGTTTCCCGCACTCCTGAACCCAACAGTCTGACCAGTAGAATTACCAACTGGAGCAGAAGAGCCCCAATTGGCACCATTCCCAAAGACCCCATAACTACCAGTCCCAGAACCCAAAAATGAACCGGAGATACCAGGACTTGGAGAACGGTTAAGACTACCATTTCCCCATACATTCCTGGTTGGGGAGCTAAGCAAAGAATCAGCTCTACTGCTCCCTGTGCTATATCCAATGGGTGTAGCGTATCTGCTTGAGTTGCCGCTGAAATATGGGCTCAAAACTCGCCCATAACCAAGATTATCATTGTTAAAGTTGGAAGCTCCTGCAAAGGTGGGGCTCAAAGCTGGGTCCAAATTGGCACCCATTCCATAAGCAGGAGAAGAAAACTGAGAGAAGCTTGTACGTCCGCTGGCAATTGGATTAAACCTACCGTCCATCCTGACCCCATATCCTCCAATCGAACCTAGACTATACCCTTGAGCATAGTTGTTGAGAAAGCTATTTGCTCTACCAAGTCCATAGTTGTATCCGTTGAAAGGGCTCCGGTTGGGCCCCGGAGACATCTCTTTCGGAACGGCGCGTTTCACCTCAATCATTTTACCGTTTAGGTCGTGAAAGGTCTTATACAATGCCCTATCCACTGCATCCTCCGAATCATAAGTTATAAAACCAAAGCCTCTTGGCCTCTGAGTGTTGTGGTCATACATCACTACAACATCTGTAATTGTACCAAACTGATCAAAGTATTTCTTGAAGTCACTCTCAGTAACAGTAGATGCTAAACCTCCAACAAATATCTTTTTTGTGCGTCCAGGACCCGGAGATCCTTGAATGCTGCTGCTGTTTCTATTCATTGTCTGTTGGTCATCCCTAGGAACAGCCTTCTTCGCCTCAACCTGAAAATAGGATGCCAATGAAGAATTTGGAGAAACAGAGATGATAATTCATTTGATCATAACTAGCACAATCCAGTATGAATTAATCTTCAACTGAAATTTTTCGGAAACATTTCGGGTAATACCATCAGTTATATGTAGTAAATTGTGAAAAGCAAACTTGCTGAATTTGTCACAAAAGACTTTACAATTTCCATGTTACCCTGGCAAAAAGAATAACACAATGGAAGCAAGAAATTCGTATAGGCAATACCAACAAGTTGAGATTTGGGTTTAGTCATATTCTTACTCTTAAAGTTAAGCCAAGTGGTTAATAGGAGTCCTTTTATAGTCTGTTTAAATATTAGTACTAAGGAAGCTAAAATTATAGAGTATTGGAATGAAGCAGGTATAAATATAGATAGCGAGAATTCATACAGCCACAACCCAACTAACTAGGCATTGAAGTGTCATAGTTAATGTATAAACTTGCTGAACTATAATCAGACATGTAACGGGAAACTGACCGTTCTGCCATCGATGACGTGCTTCTCTTGAACGACTCTATGAGCAACTGCATGATTGGCAAAGACAACAAAGCCAAAACCACGAGCACGACCCGTGTTGCGATCTCTCATGATCACAGCTTCCATCACCTCTCCATACGAACTGAAATATTCTTTAAGACGTTCCTCATCTGTGTCCCAAGATATCCCACCTATAAATAGCTTACCGAGATCTGTCTCCATCATTTCTCCTATCACCATTCAAATAATGAAACAATTACATCTACACAATTAATTGAATGCACAGAAAACAAAATCTAGGAAAATTAAAAATAAGCACACAGATCCAGATGTGGATAAGAAAAGTACTCTATAAACCTTTATCAAGAAAATAAGGCAGACCCCAGTTTGCAGAATACTGTTCTGTTGTTGGCTTCAATCAGATCTTTGTACCATCAATCAATACTCAATCCACTGTCTCTGCAAATTCACAATTCAGATAGATCAGAGATTCATTGACAAAAGCTAAAAAAGATTCTTTTTTTGAAATAAATAACAGAAGTGTATGCATGAGGGATTGAGATGAAGTGCAACATTTGGATACAAACCAGAGATCTAAGAGAAGGCATTAATTAATATAACAAAATGAAAACAGAGAATGTGGTTATCATCCTCTTCCCTTCACAGCTCCCTCTTTTCTTTTCAATACTCTCTTTGGTTATTCCAAAGCTTCTTTTATAGAAAATGGAAAATGGCAATGCCGAACAAATATAATGTTGGGCAGAAAAAAGAGAAAATTATATATACAAGAAAGAAAGAGGGAAAGAAGAGGATGTTAGTGCGTGTATGGGTGAGGTAGCAAATCTCTTTTGTTGGAAGAATATTTGGAGTGCACAACATGCCACACGACGACTACCCTTTTGTTTAACCCAAAAGCCTATTACTACCATTTACTTTTTTTATTTTATTTTCTACAACAAGTACTATTTGTTTGGTACATTTTTCTACGACTAGTAGGCTGGTAGCTATTACAATAATGGAAATAAACTGCTACTTCATGTTAATATTTTGTTTTATAATCTCATCATCCGACCCTGACTACTAAATTACTTCATTCATCATGAGATCGCACCTTGGATGCTTTAGTTCATGTTAATATTGCAAATAAAATTATCATGAAAGAGAAAGAATATAATAATACTATTATGTCTCAGTACCAAACAAGTTGAATCGGCTGTATGAATTCTTGCTTTATTCTTTAAGCTCGACCCATATCAACACAGAAAAATAAAATAAAATAAAATAAAACTAACTTAAGTACATATAACAATAATAATAATAATAATAATTCGCTACTAAATTTAGAACATATTTCTGACTAGTATCCGAGGTATCATATATATGGTAACCTAAAATAAATATTTTTGTTAACTAATATTGTAAATTTTATGTCACTGTATGTTTTTTTTTTTGTGTGTAGTGATTACACTGTTTTCCTATTGCGGGATAAGAATGCGTATAATAAACTCTTATGTTCCGATTTTCTTCAAATTTCGCGCATAGCGAAAACTTAGTGCACAAGACTGCCTTTACTGTTTTGCTATTGATATGATGAGAAAACAATACTTTAGTTTAACCAACTTTTGGCTCTACTTATGGCAGTAGTTACGTCAAATATTACTACTTGCTGGGTACGTGCTTTCTTTGGCAATTAAAAATGAAGGTCTATCTACAAAAAATAAAAGACATTCTGCAAGTAAACCAACAATTATGGGGTTGTTTAATTCTCGGTCTAACTATGAAAGGATTATAATCCAATGAGTTTTTATGCTGTGAATACATTGTAAGAAATTATAATACAGGAAATAATAATATAGAAATTGTTATATTGGTGGAAAAATAGATTCGCTACGTGGACTAACGATATATTGACATGTGGCATAAGAGTGAAAACGATAAAGAAGAGCGAAGATTTGAGAAGGCATGAGTAAAACACCCACAAGATCGTCTACAAAAATACTGTACTTGACAGCTGGAAAAGAAGAGATAGGTGTGGGATGGATAATTAAAGACCACGAGGAAGGTTCACTAATAGCCACGAATATGGAAAGAAATTGATATAATCCCTGATTATGCGCGATTGGCTATTATTATCATAACCGATACAAATTACCCATGTAACAGGTAATCAAAATTTAATAAATATTAGTAACGGACGAGAATTAAGAAGGGCAAAACAGTTACGTATTGTATCCTTATATAAACCCCCTTACCATATCTTGTATGATCAACAAGAAATTTACGAAATTATACTGTGAATTGCTTATTCTTTTACTCTCTGTTGTTTGAGGATCTCATTCTCTCCTTTTGGAAGGAAGCCGCAATTATCAACAAAATTTCTTTTTCCTTACTCTCTCAGTATTCTATTTTCATTATTTGCCATTCATCTATATTAGAAAAATTGAAGTAAAATTAATTATTAGAAACCAAAATTATTCTTTTATTTGCTTTGACCATAAAAACTATTTTTAGTTAAACAGTTATGTAATGACTAATATCGAAGCAAATACAACCACATTTTACAACAACAAAAAAAAAATAAAATGAAACATTGTCAAATGACCAAATGAAAGAGAATATTACCCGAAAAGAAGAAAGAAAGCTCAAAATATGGAAGGAGAGGCAGCAGTAGCGGACGATTTTGGTGAGTTTAGCGTGTAAAAGGGCTAAGAAGAAAGAGAAAAAGTTTAAAAAAAACTGAATAACGATTATAAAATTTAATGTGGGCTAGTGAATAAAAATTTATTTTCAAGTTATGTACAACCTGAGCTAAAACAAATAAAGGCTTCAAATTTGGGCCAAATTTGATTGGGTTGTTACCAACCAGCATATGGTGTAATTTTATATGAAGTAAAATTAGTGTAAATGGATAAAAATGTAAAAAGTTGAGGGAGGTACAATATATTAAGAAATTTAATGTCACGACCCAAAATCCCACCAAAGATCGTGATGACACCTAACCTCCAAGACTAAATAAGCCAATCTCACAATAATATAAAAATAATAAAATAAGATATAATAAGTTTGAATTTAATATAAACAATGAAATAAAGTTCAAACAAAGCCAATGCAGTGGTACATAAGTCAAACTCCCAAAATCAGGTAATATGGAGTCATAAGCTCCGAATACATAGCGAATCTTAAACATATAATACTGTCTGAAAATAATACAACAATATGAATAAGGGAAGGGGACTCCAAGAGTCTGCGGCGTCCATATAGCACTATCTTTGTCACGACTCAAAACCACTCATCGGTCATGATGACGCCTAACTCACTTGCTACGCAAGCCGAACATAATAAAAGTGAAACAAGATAACAGAAATAACAAAAATAGTGCAAGTCCAAAGCTAATAACATAAATAACAGCATCGATACATAACAATCCCCAGAACTGATAATACAGAGTCATGAGCTCTATAACAGAAGTACATGTCTGGACTATAAAATAACAATATTGTCTGAATGAAAATAATAGTACTAAAATAAAAAAAAAGATGCCAAGACTGCGGTCGAAATGCAGCTTGACCTCGTCTCTCAGAGATAATCACAGCAACAAGTCACGTCTAGTGATGGCTCTCTCTAACACCTGGATCTGAACAATTAAATGTAGAGTGTAGTATGAGTACAACCGACCCCATGTACAAGAAGTATCATAACTAACCTCGGAGAGAGAATAGAAGTAAGAATTATCAATAATACTCGCTAATAACCTGCTCAGTTCATGAATTCCCACAAGTGTACAACAGTAATATGATCAAGTCATGAATCACAAATAAAGCCACCTCGGTACACAAGATAACGTAACATGCTCTGCTCAGTTAACAATCCGGCATGTAGAAAAGATATACAAAAAAATATGTATACAACAAAGAAAATTACAAGTAAAGAAGAAATGGAATAACCAAATCAAACATTGTCCAGTTTTTCTCATACCGCGTGTATACCATGAAGAGAGAAACATGAGAGGGTGTTTCATAAATCCTGAACACCATTCCGATATGAGTCCAAATATGTGTGTTCATCTAAATCCAACCTCAAATCGACCCTCAAATCACCAATTTCACTCTCCAGAACCATAGTAACCCCCCCTCCCACCCCAAATTTCACCTTAAGATTCATACAAACTAGGTGTAATAAATCTTTGGGTAACCAATATCTAACTTCAAAATCAAGTAAAGTGCACTTACCCCTTCAATTTAAGTGAGAAACCCTCCAAAAATCGCCTCTAGCCGAGCTCCACAACTCCAAATAATGAGAAAAATGGCCAAACCTTTCGAACTAATATACTGTCCAGGATATCCGCATTTGCGGACAAACTGTCGCATTTGCGGACAAAATCTCGCATCTGCGGAAAAAATCTCGCATCTGCGACTCCCACTTAATCTCCCGACCTCCCGTATCTGCGGCCCCTCCTCCGCATCTACGGGTTTGCTTCTGCACTACAACTTCCCGCTTTCTCTTTTGCGGTCCCTGGCTCCTCCAGCCCAGCTCTGCTTCTGCGGCCTCAAGCCCGCATCTACGACCATAATTCCCCATATGCGAAAACACTAGAACTCAGCAAATCTTCAGCAATACCAACTCAATCCAAAATGATCCGAAATCAATCCAAAATACACTCGAGGCCCCCCGAGACCCCGTCTTATCACACCAAACTATCCCAAAATATAACACGGACCTACTCAAGGCCTCAAATTACACAAAACATCAAAATCATGAATTACACCTCAATTCAAGCCTAAGAAACTAATGAACTTCCAACTTCTAAAACTCATGCTGAACAACATCAAATCAACTCGGAATGACCTCACATTTTGAATACAAGTCCCAAATGGCACGACGCACCTAGTCCTACACTAAGAACTATAATCCAAACTCGATATCATCAAAGTCAACTCCAGGTCAAACCTATGACCTTCCAAACCTTCAACTTTCCAACTTTCGTCAAATATAACCAAGTCCATCTAGGAACCTCCAAATTCAAATCCGTACATATGCCTAAGTTCAAACCACCATACGAACCTATTGGAACTATCAAAATACCATTCCGGGGTCGTCTATACAAAAGTCAAACTCTGCTAAACTCTTTTAACTTAAGCTTCCCACGAAATCAAATTAACCATTCCCACAAGACATATAACAACAAAGAAGCATACGTGAAGCATCAAATAGGAAATAGGGCTCAAATACTCAAAATGACCGGCTACATTCTCCCCCTCTTAAATAAACATTCGTCCTCGAACGAGTCTAGAATCATACCTAGGGTCTCCCGAATCAAGGCAAATAATACATCACGCAAGGAAACAAAACAACCAAAGACAAGTACAACAAATAGAGAAAGCTCAACAAGGGTCACTACCGAGGTACCGCCTCGTAGTCCCAAATCATAAGAATAAATCACAATCTATCCTTATACCACCGCGGGAGCCTTTACATTTAGTTTTTAAAATTATTTTCCCGAAATAGCATCCCGTGTTTTAGCCCACCTTATCACACTGCATGACTTCTAGTAGATCCTCTACTAGCCAAGTGTATCAATCCCACCTTATCACCGCATGCATTGCAACCCCAATACTTTATACCACTGTATGCGTATCAATATCACAACATAACACAGATCGCACCTCAAGTGTCCAATATCACAACTTGCCTGAGAAACCAAACAATAATAGTAATTTCATAGTAAAGAGCCCATGGCTCAACCACAAAGTACACAAGAGTCTCAACAAATAACAACCAGAATGAACAACTCAGCAGAATGGTACTTCACAACTTAATACTTTGCCTCAATGTGAATCACGGTCTTCATATCTCAATACCAATTTCAATCAACCAGATATTCCATGATTTAACAACTTCAAGTAAAGAGTTCAACAATTAAGCAACGAATACATAATAAAGGAACAAGAACTTCAACTAAACATGTAGGGCAATTAGCATGTAAGACAATAAGACAAGTAGACATGTGAAAATAGACTAAGAATGATGAATATAACATGTTAAAATAACTCAATTAAGACATGAACGGAATCTACATAGCTAAAACTGGTAATTTCCATATTTAGCCTGTGTACACACTCTTCACCTTGCGTACATGGCTTTCACACATCACAATTATCACAAACAACACCAATCCTAAGGGATAATTCCCCCACACAAGGTTAGGCAAGTCACTTACTTCCAATCATGCTAACTCAATCTACTAGAAGGCCTTTCCCTTGATTATCCAACTCCGAACGGCTCGAATCTAGCCAAAACAAAGTCATACCATAAATATAAACTATAGAAAACTAATTCGAACAATAAAATTACGATCTTTGCAAAGAAATAGAAAGTCAACTCAAAAAGTCAACCCAAGCCCACGTCTCGGAACCCGACCATAATTATAAAATCGGAACACCCATTTGATAACAAGTTCAATCGTACAAGAATTACTCAAATCCGACCTCAAATCGCCTTTCAAATCCTCAAATTTTAGCCTAAGAAGTTTATACCATTTTCCCCCAATTATCCAACTCAAATCCCTAATTAGATAATAAAAACAACAATAGATTCGTGTAATTTAACCAAAATTGAGTTAGGAATTTTTACCCCAATGATCTCTCTGAAAATTTCCTGAATATTCACCTCACACCGAGCTCTCTAAGTCCACATTATGAAATAAAAGATAAAACCCTCGTTTTGAAATTTAAGTCTGTTGCCCAGTGATTTCCTCTTCATGAACGCGGAAAATGCCTCGCGTTCGCGAAGCACAAAAATGTTGCTGCCTAAATTTCCTCTTACGCGAACGCGAGAACCCATTCGTGAACGTGATGGCCAAAACTCTCAAGATTCACGATCGCGAAACTTCACTCGTGAACGCGTAGAATAACCGCATGAGGTCTCCCTAGCCTGCCTTTCCTATTCGCGAATGCGGGTCCTTGTCCGCGATCGCGGTGCACAAAAATTCTGACCCTTCGTGAACCCGTGGCCTTCTTTGCGAACGCGTGACCTTTCATTCCTTTGCATTTCTCCTCTTTGTTTTTGCCTTTTTTGTCTTGTGTTTAATCATTACACCATCATTAGCTTGTCTCCAATCATTACGTAGTGATTAGCTCATTTAATGTGTATAAAACACACTTCAAAATATTTACTTTAATCCCATATTTCATCTCCAAAGTAACTATATTATCCGTTAATACACAAATAAGTATTAAACTCCATAATCAAGCTAAGATGGGCATATACATTATCAAATATAACAAAAAAAAGAATAAAAATACGTGTAAATTAATACTGAAACATATAAAAATATGCCCCACATCACACATCGATCAAAGTACCACAATCCGCGTGTACGCCATCAAGAGAGAACCATGAGAGGGCGAGCCTAGGGGGATGGATCCATATCAACACGCTGCACGGTAAAATTTTTGTGCCATAACAATAACAATATCATCATAATCAAGAATGCCACCCTTATACTTCACAAATTATGATAATAGAGAATGACCCCCTTATACCCCATAAATCATCACAATGACAATATTTGCATGCAAGACACCTCGTGCCAACACCCAATCAATCCGCTTAACATGTCCATATGTGCCATGATAATAACAATTCAAGATAACAATTTTCATCCAGAGACATATTCTCACAAATTCATCAATAAGGTGTACAAGAAGATGGAAATAAAAAAGTGTGGATGCGTACTCAAGAAATAAGACATGGCTATGGCTAAATCAATTTAGCAATGATTTCGCAAATGCCCATCTTGGCTAATTAGGAGATAATAATCTTAAAACATAATATCTAGCATGAAAGGATAAGCTCATATAGTCATACAAAGGATTTCATATGTATCATAGAGAGCATACAATCAAATTAAGGCATCATAGAAGCGTAGAGTCCAATTCGGTCATTTTTCATACGTAGCACCAGCATATACTCTCACCATTTTGCATATACGTCCCTTTATATACATTACAATTAGAGAAATAAGGTCTAATCCTAAGGGTTATTTCTTCACACGGGATTAGGCAAGATTGACTATCTTAAATGAGCCAAATCAACCCTCTAAAATTGCCTTTCCTTTAGAAACCAGCTCCGACTTGCTCGAATCTAGCGAAAAATAACTTAATAACATCAAACAATACTATATGATTCAATTCAAATAATAAAAGTCAACCTGGACCCATATTGCCAAACTCGGGTTAAGGGGTAGATCCCGACTATCCATAACCCATGAGTTCAAATATGTGATTAGATTCCAAAATCAAGTTCAAATCGACTCCCAAATCACCAATATTATTCACCCTCCAAAATTATAGTAAAAAAAACTCCTAAATTTCTCTTTCAAATCCCATAATCTATGTGTAATAATCCATGGAAAAATAAGATATAATATCAAAAAAAAAGTAGAAATCAATTACCTTCAAAGTGGTGTTGAGATTCTCCAAAATATAGCCTCTGGCTGAGCTTTAAAACTCAAAATACTGAAAAGTGGGTAAAAAATTGACTTAAAACCTTTATGATAGGCCTCTCGCAATAGTGGCCCTCTCTATTGCTTCTGCCACGTTGCTTCTGCGACAGAAGTCTCGCATCTGCAAGCTTCACTTAAAACACCAACCTCTCGCACCTGCGCACACACATCGCATCTACGGCACCGCAGGTGCGATAATTCTTCACAGGCACGCTCACCCCAAAAGCAACCCTATTGTGATATCTACACACTTCCAGCCCTAGGCCTTCCTTCGCAGGTGTGGACTTCAACCTCGCAGGTGCGACTTCACATGACAGTACCGCAGATGCGGTGCACCAGCACTAGACCTGCCAACATGCATCAAAATGGTCTAGAACCCATCCGAAACACATCCGAGCTACCCCGGGACCTCGTCCAATCATACCAACAAGTCCGAATACATTATCCTAACTTATCCAAATGTTCGAAACACTACGAATAACATCAAAACCAAGAATCAACAACCAAAACGCATCTCTTAAGTTCCAAAGTTTCCATCTTTGTCGAACTTATCTGAATCAAGCCCAAAGATCTCGGATTCCAATCAAACCACACAAACAAGTTCCAAACCACTAAATAAACCTATTCAAGTCCTGAAATAAAAATCTGAATACGATATCATCAAATTCAACTCCCAGTCAAACCTATGAACTCTCTAAACCTTCAAATTTTCAACTTTCGGCAATTAGAGCCAAAACATCCTAGGAACCTCCAAATCCGAATTCGGACATACGCCAAAGTCCAAAATCACCATACAAACCTATTGGAACGATCAAATCAACATCCCAAGGTCATTTACACAAAAGTCAAACCTAGGTCAACTCTTATAATTTGGCTTCCAATGATGGAACTAAGTGTTCAAATTCACCCCAAAACAACCGCAAAACCAAACCAATCGTTCCGCAAGTCACAAACAACAAACAAGCATACATGAAACGTCAAATAGGGGAAACGAAGCTCAAATACACAAAATTATCGGTCGGGTCGTTACGTTCTCCCCCTCTTAAATAAACGTTCGTCCTCGAACGAGTTTAGAATCATACCTAAAGTGCCAAGAAGGTGAGGATATCTGGTTCGTATATCATGATCAGTCTCCCAAGTCGCCGCCTCAACTAGCTGACCTCTCCACTGAACCTTCACCAATGCAATACCTTTCAACCTCAACTTCTGAACCTACCTATCCAATATGGCCACCGGATCTTCCTCATAAGTTAGATTCTCATCTAACTACACTGTGCTGAAATTTAAGACATGTGATTTATCTTCATGATACTTTCAAAGCATAATAACATGAAACATTAGATGAACTCCCGAAAGAATAGGAGGCAAGACAAGTCTATAGGAAAACTCATTGACTCTCTCCAACATCTGAAAAGGACCAATCAATCTCGAGCTTAGCTTGTCCCTCTTCCCATAGCTCATCACGCCTTCATAGGCGAAACTCTAAGAAGAACCTTCTCACCCCCCATAAATGCCACATCACGAACCATCCTATCAGCATAACTCTTCTGCTTGGACTGAGTTGTGTGAAGCCTCTTCTGAATCAACTTCACCTTCTCCAAAGCATCCCGAACCAAGTCTGCACCTAATAACCTTGCCTTACCATGCTCGAACCAACCAAATGGAGAATGATATTGCCTTCCATATAAGGAATCATGCGAAGCCATTTGGATACTAGACTAGTTGTTGTTATAGGCAAACTCTGCTAGAGGTAGAAACTGGTCCCACTGACCTCCAAAATCAATAGTGCATGCCCTCAATATATCCTCAAGGATCTGAATAGTCCGCTCGGACTACCTGTCC
Organism: Nicotiana obtusifolia; assembly: GCA_002018475.1. Taxonomy (NCBI): domain Eukaryota; kingdom Viridiplantae; phylum Streptophyta; class Magnoliopsida; order Solanales; family Solanaceae; genus Nicotiana; species Nicotiana obtusifolia. The sequence goes on from MCJB01049250.1 coordinate 28,904, forward strand.
ATCTGAGGGTGAAATACAGTACTCAACTTAACATGCGTGCCCATATCACACTGAACCGCCCTCCAAAAGTGCAAAGTGAACTGAATGCCGCGGTTTGAGATGATAGAAATAGGTACACCATGCAGGAGAACAATATTCCTAATGTAGATCATAGCCAACTGCTCCGAAGAGTAGAAAGTCATAACTGGAATGAGACGTGTCGGTTTGGTCAACCGATCAATAACCCAAATGGCATCAAACTTTCTCAAAGTTCATAGAAATGCTACCACAAAGTCCATGGTGACACGCTCCTACTTCCACTCCGGTATATCAATCTTCTAAAGCAAACCACCCGATTTCTAATGCTCATACTTGACCTATAGACAATTCAAACACCTAGAAACATGACAAAACAATGTCCTTCTTTGTCCTCCTCCACCAATAATATTGTTTTAATTCACGATACATCTTCGTAGCACTTGGATGAATGGAATACCGCAAACTATGAGCCTCCTCAAGAATCAACTCCCTCAAGCCATCGACGTTAGGAACACAAACTCGACCTTAAAGTCGCACCACACCCTCATCACAAATAGTCACCTCCTTAGCATCACTGTCCTGCACCGTGTCCTTAAGGAAAAGCAAGTGAGGATCATCATATTGGCGAGCCTTAATGTGCTCAAACAAAGATGACCATGAAACAACGCAAGCAATGACTCTGTTCGGCTCAAAAATATTCAATCTCACCAATCTATTGGCTCAATTTCTAAACATCCATATCTAAAGGTCTCTCCATAGCTGGAATGAATGTTATATTCCCCACGCTCTCCGCCTTCCTACTCAATGCGCCTGCAACCACATTGACCTTCTACGGATGATAAAGAATAGTGATATCATAATCCTTCAACAACTCCAACCATGTCTACTACCTCAAATTCAAATCTTTCTATTTGATAAGATGCTGAAGACTCTGATGATCCGTGTACACCACACACGACATTCCATATAAAAACTGCCTCCAAATCTTGAGTATGTGCAACAATAGCTGCTAACTCCAAATCATACACTAGATAGTTCTTATCATGGGGATTCAATCGGCACGGCGCATGGGAAATCACCCTATCATTCTCCATCAATACACATCCAAGACCAACACGCAGATCATCACAATAGACCGTATACTAACCCGATCTTGAAGGCAATACTAACATTGGAGCTGTAGTCAAAGCATCTTGAGCTTCTGAAAGCTCTCCTTACACTCGTCAGACCATTTGAATGGGGCACCCTTCTGAGTCAACTTGGTCAATAGAGCTGCAATAGACGAGAAACTGTCCACGAACCGATGACAATATCCATCCAACCGTAGAAAACTCCTGTTCTCTGTGGTTGCAGAAGGTCTAGGACAACTTTGAACTGTGTCAACCGTCTTTGGACCTACCTTAATACCCTCGCTAGACACCATGTGGCCCAAGAATGCCAATTAATCCCACTAGAAATCACACTTAGAGAACTTGGAATATAACTTCTTCTCACTCAGAACCTGAAGCACCATCCTTAAATACTGCTCGTGATCCTCCTTACTAAAGGAATATACCATGATATCATCAATGAACACAATGAAAAAAGAATCCAAATAAGGTTGGAGCACATTGTTCATCAAATGCATGAATGTGGTTGGGGAATTAGTAAAAAAACAAATATAAGCAAGAACTAATAATTCCCATAACGGGTCCTAAAAGCCATCTTAGGACTGCCCGGAGCCTTGATATTCAACTGATGATACCCTGATCTCAGGTCAATCTTAGAGAACACTATAGCACCTTGAAGCTGATCAAATAAATCATCAATGCGCGATAATGGATACTTATTCTTGATGGTAACATTGTTCAAGTACCTGTAGTCAATGACATCCTCATGGAATCGCCTTTCATCTTCACAAATAGTATCGGTGCACCCCAAGATGACACACTCGTCCTGATGAAACCATTATCCAACAATTCCTACAACTATTTCTTTAATTCCTTCAACTCTGTTGGAGCCATGCGATACGCTGAAATAGATATGGGCCGAGTCCCGGTTCCAAATCAATACCAAACTTAATATCTCTATTGGATGGTATGCCTAGGAGGTCTGCGGGGAACGCATCCGAAAACTCTCACCATTGGGAGTGAATCAACTGTAGGAGTATCAGCACTAGCATCTCTAACAAAGGCTAAGTATGTCAAGCATCCCTTCTTAATCATCCATTGAGCCTTCATAAAAGAAACCACCCTACTAGGAACCAAGCGAGCCCCTCCATTCCTAACCTGGGCAACCCCGGGATAGCCAATGTCACAGTTTAGCGTGACAATTAAGAATATCATGGTATGAAGATAGCCAATCCATACACAAAATTACATCAAAGTCCACTATATTAATGAGCAAAAGATCAGCCCTCGTATCATAGCTCCCAATAGTGATCACACAAGAGCGATAAACACCTAAAATAGAATCCCCAACGGGTGTAGACACATAAACAGGAGTATCCAAAGAATCACGAGACATATTTAAATATGAATCAAAATAGGATGACTCATATGAATAAGTAGAATCTGATTGAATAATACTGAAGCATCTCTATGGAAGACTAGAACAATATATGTAATGACTGCATCTGATGCGACTGCCTTAGTTCTACTGGGGAAAGCATAACAATGGGCCTTGCCTCCCATCTTGGACAATCTTTACCCGCTTATTCCGCACCTCTAGTTGGCTATGCACGTGGTGTATTATATGACTCAGGAATTATAGCGTGGGTACCCTACTGAGGTACAATCATTCGAAGTTTGGGACAATTTCTCATGATATGCCTTGTATCCCCACACTCGTAACAACCTCTCTGTGGACGTGGTTGTTGGAACTTAGTCTACCCCATGCATGAGGTGCACTGAAAGATGACTGCCTGGTATGAGTGCTATGAAATCCATGGCTAGCTGGAGCACTATGTGAGACCTAAAGTGCTGACTGAACTGGTTGGCTGAAATGACCACTACCATATTTACCCTTGGCCCTAGAGTAAGAGCCACTAAATCCTCCAAAACCACGAGGCTTCTTAGCCTCCCTATCCTCCCTCTCCTACCTACGGATACGCTCTAGCAACCTAGCGATCTCCGCAACCTGATGAAAGGCAGTCTCAATTCCATCTCCTGTGCCATCCCAAATCTAGTGTTGTAGGTGAGTCCCTCAATAAATGTACAGACTCTCTCCCTCTTAGTAGAAACCAAAGGATCTGTATAGCGTGATAACTCTGTAAATCTCATAGCATATTGAGTCACAGTCATACCCTGCTGACGCAAATGCTCAAACTCACTACGGAATCCGTCCCATGGGTCTGTGGGATAAAATTCCCCAAGAAAATATTTGAGAATTAGGACCATGTAAGTGGTGCTATGCTAGCTAGCCTACTCGCCTCATAAATCTGCCACCATCTGTATGCTGGCCCCGTCAAATAAAATATAGTAAAGTCTACCCTGTTTAGCTCCACGACACCCAAAGTATGAAGAATACAATGACATTAATCCAAGAAAACTTGTGAATACTCAGTAGTCCCTCCACTAAAATGGGGAGAACAAAGCCTCTAAAACCTCTCCATCCTATTATGCTCTTCAGCAGACATGACTGGCCCTACCTCGGACTAAACTGCGACTATTGGCTGCATTGGCATAACACCTGATGTCTGATAACATGAACCAACAACTCTTGTGTACGTGTGGCGAGAGTCTGGGCTCCTCTCCCATCCTGTGAAGTAGTTGGTACAGCCGGAATAAATCCTGCCTGAGTTAAGCTCTCAAACATACTTATAAAGTGAGCCAAAGTCTCATGAAGTCCTGCTGTAGCAATAGGCCCCTCAGGTGCCTGAGCAGGTCCCATCTGCTCACCAGGATCAGGCTCTTGCTCCTCAACTGGAGCTACTAGTGGCTCCAGAATTGTTGCTCTAGTAGGGTCTCCTGATATGGAGTGTGCCCCACCTAGGCCTCTACCTCGACCCCGGCCTCTCGCATATCTGACAAGGGACACTAGTGCCTACTCAGCTGATCCCCCAGAACGTGTCCTCACCATCTGTGAGAGAATAAAATAGTAAATGTTCAAACTTTGGAATAAATGAGTCTACATGATAAAGAATGAAAGAAAGTGAAGTTTTCCTAACAGGTGTCTCTATACTTATCCGCAAGACTCTACTAAACTTGCTCTTGACTCGTAGCCTATGAACCTAAGGCTTTCATGCTAACTTGTCACGATCTAAAATCCCACCAAAGGTTGTGATGGCGCCTAACCTCCAAGACTAGGTAAGAAAATCACACAATAATATTAAAACAACAAAATAAGATATAATAAGTCTGAATTTAACATAAACGATGGAATGAAGCTCCAACAAAGCCAATAAAGTGGTACATAAGTCAAACTCCCAAAACCAAGTAATATAGAGTCATGAGCTCCAGACTAAATATACAGTGTTGACGACCAATTTTGACCATCCCTTTTAAAATTAATTTATTTACACTTAATGATTTGCAATAAATATGTTGAAATATTTTCTATTCAATAATAACTATTTTTCTATAAATTAGTAATTAATAATGTTGAAATTAATGATTTAATATTATACAATTATAAAATATGTTACTCTTACTATTTTGAGACTATTAAAGTAACCCTTATATTCATTACATAAGTTTTATAATTAATTTTAAACGTTATTTCTTAATTTTAGTTAATTAGCCTACTATTTCAAATAATCCGAAATTAATGTCACAAATTGGAAAATAAGGTATTTTTATAAATAATTAATTAATTACATTAATTAGTAGTGTATTTTATGATTATAATTCTATTATATATTAATTAATTTTAATTAAATTAATTTTAAAGAGGTTAGAGGCTAAATGACTATAATTGCAATTGCACTCTTAAAACACGAATTGGCTATCTCTTAAATTGAAACCAGCCCAATACACAGGCCCAATTGACGTCTGACCCAGTCCAGGTCCAACTTACCAATCCATGGTGGCAATCCATGCTACTCTCTCTAAGCCAACCAAAATTTGCCACGTCACCAGCCTCTCACACTCACAAAACAAACAAACCCAATCTTGACCTTCGATCTATATCGTCAACAGACCAGGTTTACTCTTTTTTTTTTTTTTTACTTTATTTTAAAAAGCATCATCATATTTTATCTCAGACGTTAAATTACAAGAATCCAAGGCCACAGTTTTTTCTCATTAAACCATTTAAATAATCATAAATCTCCAAATAATCGGAGCCGTCGATCAAAAGATCAAACGGCTCCCATTCCTTCTCTCACTTTTAACCTAAAGACTCCCACTAGCCCTAATCATTTCCTCCCCACACCGGCCGCCTCTCTTTCCCCTTTCTCTCCCTTTTCTCTCAATGCCATAGACCTCCATCAATCCCTGACCTTGCACAAATTCATGAAGGTTCTCTCAAATCAAGCCAAAACATGCTTATTGTCCCTTCAAGCCGCAAACTCTGTCGACTTCTTTCTCCTTTCATCACTCTGATTTAAAACACAAACCCTAGAAACCCTATACCAGAAATTGGAAATATGGAATTTTAGTCTTCTCTTCTCTGTTGCCACGACCCCAATTTCCTACCTTAGGATGTCGTGATGGCACCTAGTATCTAAGACTAGGTATGCCTAACAACAAGAAAATGTTACATAAATAGCGACTAAAATTATGAAATAAAGTTGATAAGTCTTATAATAACTCTGTTTCAAAATCACAACACAACATTCCCAAAAGCCAGTGAAACTGAGTCATAAGCTCTACAGAAACGTACTAAAACCTCTAATACAACACCGTCTGAAAAAGGATAAACATTAATGGGAAGATAACTAGGTGACTCCGAGACCTGCGAACGTCAAGCAGGAATACCTTGAACTCTCCAGCCGCGTAGACACAACTCCCAACAACACGATCAAAAGTACCTGGATCTGCATAAAGATGTGCAGAAGGGTAGCATGAGTACAACACAGCGATACCTTGTAAGTATTAAGCATAACCTCGGTAGAATAGTGACGGGGCCAGCTCAAGACACCTACCAGACATGTAAATCTGTGTAGGATATAGCATAAAGCTAACAATGGAAAGAACATCAATGTAAGACCAACAACAGAAGGATCACAAATTTACAACCAACAATGAAAATAATAGAAGCACAAATGGCAATAGAAAATAAAGGTAATAAAGCAACAACATAGTTAGAATATGATGAAATATAAATGAGCTCCAATAAGAAAAACCGATGACAACTCAATTAATCAAATCGTTCCTAATGCACGAGTTACAACAAGAATTAACCGAGGTACCACCCCTCGTAATCTCAAATCTTAAGTCACAACTTCTAAATCTTATACGTATGGAACCTCGTGCCCACAATAGCAATCACCTCCGCACGGCAGAGTCCTCGTGCTACCATTGCATCCGTATCAATATCAATTAAGATGATAAAGAGATAAATTTAAACACAATAAAGTACAATAACAATCTTGAATAAAATGAGGCATAAAATGAGATAATATATTTATTTTAGGATTCAAATAAAGTAAAATAAGGGACAAGTCATGCAAATAGAGTATCATATGGATTTAATCTAGAAATTAATAAGATAAAGTAAAAATATCGTATTTAAACAAAATAAAACCTCTGTAAGATAAAACTTTACAACCCATCATAGCACAAGAGAGAAGCACATAACACGGTCTGGGGCATGAATAATGTCCATTTTTCCCGGTAATATACCCACGATAGAAATTGCGTAAGAGCAACCAAACCTGATTTGATATAGAATACACATTCTCATTAGGCTTTCAAATAGCCCCCAAACCAATTCGATTATTTCCAAACAGATAAATGACCCTCCAAAAATCCATAGCAACCTATCCATAACGTATGCAATTAGTTATCCTATTCTCATCATTTCTTCACAATCCGCAATCAAGAAATAGTTCGCCTACGAGGACATCCAGCCCCAAAACCTCATGAATACCAGAATGTTCATACCCAGTCTCAAACCAGCCACTCCAATGGTTGATACATCAATTATACTCTACCGTCTTATGGAAAATACCCACATAGACCTTTCACGCCACGTAGCAAAACCTGAACCTCAGAAGCCCCAAAACCAGGCGATCACCGTAACACTAGTCAAGCATTCGCAAGTCAAAACCATAATGCAAACAATAATGTGATATCCAATAGTGCCAACATTCTCTTAACTTCTAATATCCATCCAGGAGAAAACCATAATGCACAATATTTTCTTTATGCTAGTAGCAATCAGTCGGCTCAAGCTTTGGTCGACACCATCGAGAACTCTACGAAATCCGGCTGCACATAACCAAGCCCTCAGAACTGAATTTCCCAAACTCAACCAAGTCAAGCAAACCATCAAACCCAAGAGTACTTTATTGCTATGCTCCCCCAACGCCACCGAGCTGACCCGTTTCTTCGAATCCTCCTCATCTTCTATTCAAGGTAACACTTCTCCCTGTCGATACACAACGATCCCAAAATGAAAGCTCAATGTAGAAGATCCTAGAACTAACCACGTAGCCCAAAAGCTCATAAAGCACTGTATTTTCTCTGAAGCATCCCATAATGCTGCAAGCGAGATACCCACTCTGAAGAGATCTTCTGTGAATCTGAAGTTGTTTCTCTAACCCCTCTGATATTGAAATGTAGAATTATTAATGACGCGAAAATACAGCAAGTCCTAGCATTATCCCATGTAAATCTCAGATCTTAATCATATACAAGTTCCGGGGAACCCTTCAATACCACATATACATCTCAGGCCAAAACTAATGTAACACATGACCCTGTAATCTAATTGTCGATAGTGGATTCCCCCACTTGGCACGAACCCGCAGGACATAACGTCTGATGATCCACAATACCCACTTTCACAGCTCGAACAACACCAATCATAAGATACCTCAAATCACCTACTAAGCGCATGCCCATCCTCGTGACAGTCACGCCCGTTTCCTCAAGTGCCTCGAATGACAATATGTACCTTTCACTGAATAGAAGACCTATACAAAACACATAGTCTTTAGAACCACCGACTATCCTCAGATCAACACCCTTTCATGCCTCTACCACGATCACGATGATTAGGCAACCAATTATATCTTCCGAAGCTCGTACTTATCAACCAGATGTCAAAACCCGCTGCACCCCCACGTGAACAACTGAATGATGTATCAGTACATCCGCGTCCTCAATCTGGACAACACCTCGAGACAAAGATCGAGCATCCATGGCCCCCTCGTAGCCCATCCGCAGCTTCACGAACCGTCAGCACATAGCTGATACCGAGTGCGCAATATCATACACTAGTGGATGCAAACGAATATAAGATATAAGCTTAAAGTTGAATCAATGCGCACGATAAGGAATGAAAGAAGTGGAATTTCCTAATAGTTTTGTAGCCTCTCGAAGATAAGTACAGACGTCTCCATACCAATCCGCAAGACTCTACTAAACTTGCTTATGACTCATAACACCTATGAACCTAGAGCTCTGATACCAACTTGTCACGACCCTAATTTCCTACCTTAGGATGTTGTGATGGCACCTAGTCTCTCAGACTAGGTAAGCCTAACAATAAGGAAATATTACATAAATAACGACTACAATTATTAAATAAAGCTAATAAGTCTTATAATAACTCCATTTCAAAATCACAATACAACATTCCCAAAACCTGGTGAAACTGAGTCATAAGCTCTAAAGAAACGTATTAAAACCTCTAATACAACACTGTCTGAAAAAGGGTAAACATTAATGGGAAGATAACTGAAGGTGATTTCGAGGCCTGCGAACATCAAGCAGAAATACCTTGAAGTCTCCAACCGTGCAGACACAACTCCCAACAATATGATCAAAAGTATGTGGATCTGCAAAAAGAATGTGCAGAAGCATAGCATGAGTACACCAAAGTGGTACCTAGTAAGTATCAAGCCTAACCTCGGTAGAGTATTGACGAGGCTAAGCCAAGACATCTACCATACATGTAAACCTGTGCAGGATATAAAATAAAGAAAATAATGAAAAGAACATCAATGTAAGACCAACAACAGAAGGGTCACAAATTTACAACCGATAGTGAAAATAATAGAAGCACAAATGCCAACAGGAAATAACCAGGTAATAAAGCAACAAAATAGTTAGAATACGATGAAATATGAATGATCTCAAGTAAGGAAAACCTATGACAACTCAATTAATCAAATCGTTCCTAATGCACGAGTTACAACAAGAATTACTCGAGGTACCACTCCTCGTAATCTTAAATCATAAGTCACAAATTCCAAATCTTACACGTATGACACCTCGTGCCCACAATAGCAATCACCTTCCCATGGCAGAGTCCTCGTGCTACCACCATGTACTTCGCATCCGCATAAGTATCAATTAAGACGATCGAGAGATAAATTTAAACACAATAAAGCATAATAACAATCTTGAATAAGATGAGGCATCAAATGAGATAATATATTTATTTTAGGATCCAAATAAAGTAAACTAAGGGATATGTCGTGCAAATAGAGTATCAGTTGGACTTAATTTAGAAATTAATAATATAAAAATAAAATATCGTATTTAAACAAAATAAAACCTCAGTTAAATTAACGAGTTAAATATAGAATTTGTCAGAAATAAAATGTGATTACAATTTTAAGTAAAGTAAACATCAATAGGATGCCGAATAAAATTTGAGATTCCACTCAAAGTAAAAATATGATAACCATTTAAAAATAATAAGGCACCGAATGAGATAAAGAGTTCTATCTTAAGAGACACATAACGTAAGACATGCTAATAGTTTTTTTAATTAAAAACCGGTATATTACCAACAACTCGACAGAATATGAGATAATGACCCTATGCAAGTAAATTCACCTTGACATTTAATTTACCAAGTGATAATGGAGGCACATATTAGCACATTAGAATAATGCAAAAAACCACGTAGAATGCATGACTCGCACAAAGAAGTCACTATCATCCCAATACTGGATTAACAACGGTCAACCAAATACAATCAAATGCTAATGAAATGATTGAAGGAAAAACAACAACCGCCCAACCGATAAACAGTTCCAACATAGAATGCACCATGAGAATAACAATTTAGGATAACTTTACTGTCACAATAATTATAACATATCAATCCGTTGCGGCGTGCAACCCGATCCCACAAAATAATAAGAATATCCGTTGTCGCGTGCAACCCGATCCCACATAATAATAACAATATCTGTTGCGGCGTGCAACCTGATCCCACACAATAATAACATTATCCGTTGCGACGTGCAACCGGATCCCACCTATATCATATTATCTGTCCTTATCGCTGCATATCATATCTTTTCATATCATTTCAATACCATTGCAGCGTGCAACCCGATCGCCAAACAATAGGCATTACATAAACAACTATAACCAACTACGGTGTATCACAAAATCAAACGCAATAACGAAGCTACACAAGAAGTCACAAATGGATGATAAAGTTACACAATAACTCCCAAAATCAAATAGCAAGTAATGACAATTTATAAATAAAGACACGATTACCAAGAATCAATTAACAATTTAGGCATGTAACAGATAAGGCATGAATTCAACAAGTAACTACAATTAACAAATAAAACATATAAGAGTGAACTTGATAATAAAAGATAGAACATGTACTAACAACTTCAGGTAAGGCAGGTACAAGCAAATTCAATAATGTAAGATATAACAGGTTGTGACAAATATAATTAAATGCATGAAAGAAGTCTACACTAGTCCAATACCACATATAAGCTCTTGTACACGTCTTCCACATAATTCAAATAGTACCATCACCCAAAATCTAAGGGGTAGTTTCACCCACACAAATTTAGGCAAGATACTTACCTTAAACAAGCCCAATCGGATCATTAGAAGTGCCATCCCGCTCAAATCATCCTCCTAACGGCTTGAAACTAGCCAAAAGTAACTCAAAATCATCAAATAATGCCATAGGAAGCAAACTTAATTGATAAAGGTCGAATCTTTACACATTTACCCAAATTCAACTAAAAAGTCAAACCCGGGCCCGCACCTCGCAACCCGACAAAACTCACAAAATCTGATAACCCATTCAATTATGAGTCCAGCCATGCTAATTTCACTCAATTCCAACTCCGAATCGGCGTTCAAAACTCAAAAATTCACTTTAGCAAAATTTAGACAAAACCCCCCAATTTCTCTTTTGAAATCATCAACCAAATGCTAAAAACAAAGATGGAATCACGGAATATAATCAAAACTGAGTAGAAAACACTTACGCCAATCCATGTGGTGAAGATCGCCTCCAAAATCGCCAAATTCGAGCTCCCAAACTCAAAATGTGATGAAATAACTCAAAAGTTCGAAAATAGAGTATTTCATAATCATTGGACAAATTTTCCCTTCGCAAACGCGAGGAGACCATCACGTTTGCGATGAACAAAACTTCATCGACACAAAAGACTCTACGCGTTAATGGCAAGACCTCGCGAACATGATGCACATCAGATCAGACCTTCGCGAACGTGGTCATTACTTCGCGAACGCGAAGAAGAACTCCTCAGGTCTGCCCAACCCAGCTCAAACACTACACGAACACGATGGTAGGGTCACGAATCTGAAGAATATCACCACTTACACTCCGCGAATGCGAAGACATTGACTCAAACATGAAGAAGAAATGAAACACTAGAAATCAGTAGAAACCAGCAGAACTAACATGGTCCAAAATAGTCCGAAACCCGTCCGAAACTCACTCGAGCCCTTCGGTACCCCGTCCGAATATACCAACAAGTCCAATAACATAACACGGACTTACTCAATGCTTCAAATTATGAATAACAACATCAAAACCACGAATCACACCTCAAATCGAACTTATTGAACTTTCAAACTTTCAACTTCTAGAACTCGTGCCGAACCATACCAAATCAACTCCGAATGATCTCAAATTTTTTTCACAAGTTCCTAATAAAATAAAGAACATATTCCAACTCCCGGAACCAAAATCCGAACCCTATATCATCTAAATCAACTCCCGGTCAAAACTCATGAACATTCCAAATCTTTAAATTGCCGACTTTTGCCAATTAGTGCCAATACCTTCTCTGTCACGACCCGAATTTCCCACCCTCGGGAGTCGTGATGGCGCCTACTAGTGAAAGCTAGGCAAGCCAATCAACCGAATTATTTACCATGTTTTCATTCGAAATCAATTCAACTAAAACCAACCATAAATAAACAACACAATTTAACGAGCGAAATGCGTAGAATATTTCAAATAAAATCTCTTTTACAAACTACCCAAGATCTGGTGTCACAGTTTCACAGACTGTCTAAGATTTACTACAAGTAAGGGTCTGAAAGAAATAACAAAATGCTGTTTCTGGGACTACAAAAAGAAACAGATAAAATAGAAAGCAGGAGACTCCAAGGTCCGCGGACGCCTGCAGGACTACCTTAGGTCGCCTGATAATCAGAAGCCGGAAGCTCCTTACAGTCCAAAGCCTGCGGTACTGGGATCTGCATAAAAGAGTGCAGAGTGTAGTATCAGCACAACCGACCCCATGTGCTGGTAAGTGCCTGGCCTAACCCCGGCGAGGTAGTGACGAGGCTAGGACCAGACTCCAGAT
>MCJB01049251.1:11564-29075 GCA_002018475.1 Nicotiana obtusifolia
GCCTTTTTCTGCTGGTTTCTGAATTTCAGTTCTGGTTTTAGATTTGCCTTGAGGTCGATTGCCTTTCACTTCTTGCCATTGTGAAGTAACATTGCCTACGACTTTGCCACTTGATAAAATCCTGACTGGAGCTGTATCTGTTCTTTGCTGCTTCCCGACTTGGACTGCTTTGCCTTTGATTTTGTTTTGCTCAGTTTCTCTTTGTTGTACAGACTCGGTTGCATCAAGTGTTTTCGGATGCAAATTCCAGCATTCAATCATGTCGTGCCCTTGCAACTTGCATTCTTTACAGTATTTGGGAAGATAGTCATATTGAATTTTGACCCACTCTGTTCTAACCTCCCCTGATAATTCATTTTCTACATCAAGCCTGACTTTTTGGGGCAAATCTGATAATAGGTCTACCAACACTTTTACCCTTGCACAGCTAGGCCTCGTTTTGTTTATTGTCGCTAAATCCAGATGTACTGGTTTTCCAACTGCTGAGGCTATTGACAAAAGGCATTCCTTAACAAAATATGTGGGCAGCAAATGCGGGAACGAGATCCACGCCATTGCCATTGGGGTTTCTTCACCCAGCTTGAACTTGGTGTCGTAGATTTGCTGTCTCATCTGATATTCATACCCGTCTTTAGCTTTTAGATAGTAGGTGCTTTTGGAGGTGATTTTAATGAAATCCTCCCAAAGCGTTAACCTGATGAGTACTAATTTTTCTCTGAAAAACCCAATGTTACAATCTCCTTTGATTCCGCATTGAGTGCTAATGATTCTTCTTAGCTCCTGTAGTTCCGGCCAGCCGTAGGAGAATTTTCCTATGACTGCATATTGCAATCCCTCAATGTGGTTCATGCGAGAGACCTCTGACTCTGTGAATTTGACAATCGGCTGCCCATGCAGGTAGGTTGCTCGTCTGAAGGAGATTGGCTCAATTGTTTGGCTAGGGTTCTTGCTGATAACGTTATTTAGGTTGTTTGGGTTAAGGATTTTGGCGAAATAAAGGGGTTGGGTTGAGGATGTTGTAGGATTTGAGGTTTGGGGGGAGTTTGATGGGGGCTGTCCAGCCGGAATTTCACCGGCCGGTTTCTCCATTTTCGCCGGTGAAGATTGTCGTATCAGTCGATGTGCTCACTTTTCGACGGCCATTGGGTGATATGTGTCTGGGATTATTTTGGATTGTGCGTTGTTTGAGGAGTGGTAGGAGTGCTGGCTGGGAGAGTCGCCGGCCGGCGATGGCGTTGATGACGAGGCTCAGTGGTGTCGCCTTCTCTGGATCGCCAGACTCTCTCTTTCTCTCTCTATCGTCCGGACGGATTCACAGGAGATTTCTATCAGTCATGTTTCCCACCTAACATTCAAGTCATATTTAAACATCCAAACCCGACATCCCAAATAACACTTCAAAGCTCGGAGGCTTCAGATTCAAACACCCATCGCCAAAAGATCCCAAATAACGGCTAGTCGACAACCAGACATTATCATTCCTGCATATATACATTATATCCTAACGTATTTGTATTATGATATATGGGTATGTGTGTATTTTCCATTTTGGAGGTCAAAACATTACAACGTGGAACTTTTTATAAGAAGCAAACCAAGTTACACTGCTATGAGGGAGAACAAACTCTTAAGCTAGCCAAGGATCCAAACTCTAACTCAATTCGATCAGTAGAACTCCAAAATGTCAAGTCTCTCAAATCTTATAATCAAGCTACAATTCAGAAGTCATTGGGTTCTAAAATCCTCCCCTCTTGTAGTATTGTCATAATACGATGCCGGAGCAATTTCTGCAACTGCAACTCTCTCTAAATCCTCATTCCAAAATTACACAAGGCCCGATCCTCGTTAATCCCCGAGGTATGTAGGCGATTCAAAGCCAGAATTTTGTCGTAACCTTACAACTCATGATCTTTCCCAATTTCATACACCACCTCTGCAATACATGCCTAAAGTCGGGACAAAATTGGTCATGCAAGTTAATTTCTTCACCCGCAAACTCCTTCATCGTCTCCGGTCAAAGAGGGGCAACTGTTGACGACCAATTTTTACCCTACCCTTTTAAAATAAATTATTTATACTTACTAATCAACAATAAATGTAGTAATTAATATTAAATCAATAATACCAATTTTCTTAAAATAAAAATTATATACGAATAATTAGTAATATTAAATGAACAATAATTTAGTCGAAATAATTTGTAAATTATACTAATCTATTGCTTTAATTAATTAAAAGAATTTTCACATCTTAATAAACAAGTATTACAATTAATTCAATAATGTAGTCTCAAGTATATAATTGTATTACTACTTTAATTAGCAAAAATTAATTTTCACAATTCAATAGATAAAGTATTATAATTAATATTAGCAACCAATTAATTAGAATGTTTAATAATAATATATTTGATAATTATATTTTATTACATTTAATTAGGATTAATTAAGTTTAACTAATCTAATTATAAAAAGGGGTTAAAAACATTAAAGGACTGTAATTGTAATTGTCTAATTAAAACTCAATGTGGCAACAATTTAAATTCCTACCCAACTGATTTAGCCCAAAATACAAGCCCAATACATCATGATCTGGTTCGGGACCCACCCCCTCTGTCTAAGTTGGCAACCAGTGCCCTTCTCTCTAAGCCAATCAAAAAGCGAAATGTCACCCATCTTCTACACTTATATGAGAAACACAAGAGATTTGGACCGTTGATCCAATCCATCAACCATCCATGATTAATCCCTATTTTTATTTTACTTTCATAATTATTCAGGATCTAATCTCAGCCGTTGAATCACAGTGATCCAACGGCCACCATTTTTCCATAATAAATCATTTTATTAGTTCAATCCTCCAAAGATCAGAGTCGTTGATCAAAAGATCCAACGATTCAGATTTTTTCCCTCATTTTAAAACAAAGAGAACCCGTAACCCTAATCATTCTATCACCACTCAGTCGCCCTAGTTTCCCCTTTCTCTTCATTTTCTTTCAAACCACAAACCCATCAATCCAAATACCTTGCACAAATTTATGCAAGGTCACTTGAATCAAACCTCGAAACATACATTTTGTCCATGCGAGCCACGAATCCCGCCTGAAACTAACCTCTTTCATCACTTTGATTCAAACTCCAAATCTTCAGAAACCCTAAACATATTTATACACGGGTATATCATCGTCCTTTCTCTCTTCCGTCGAATTGAAGCATGCATGACCATTATCTTCAACTTCATCATTATTATTCGTTGTCCAGAGGACAAACGTAGTGATCTCTAGACATTAGGGTTTGACCGATGGTTCAATGGCTTCAACGGTCGACCTCCTCGTGCCCAGATAAGATCTTCACTATTTTTCCCTCTGTTTTCTTCTGATTTTCCCCCTTCTTGATATCATCATTCTGCTATCGTCATTTTTCATTATCTGTTCGAATTCATCATAACCCTAAGGCTTAAAGACCACTATAAATAGGGCCTTAAATGCTCTCACCTAACATACACCGGAAAATACATTGAAAGAAAAGAAAGGCATTGAAAATCTAAACTTTCTGATGAGTTTAAAGTTCTAGTAGTTCTTCTCTAATTTCTTTTTTATTCCTTTCATTTCTGTTTGAGTTCAACCTTTGTGAGTTGACCGTTGCTGGTTTTGGATCTCTGAACGGCTATTAATTACTCCTACTTGGTTTGCTGCTCTACAGAAGGTCAATGTACACTGGCCGTCTCTCTATCTTTTAATTAATTGTGCAATTTTGTGTTGACGATGTTTTTCCTGTTAATCATCTTTCGTTTATGATATACATCATTTGTATATGACTATAATTGTTATGTTCTTCTTTTGCAAGCCATTTTCATTGATTGAGTTGATAGGTTCCTGATAAGTTATGTTGTTTTGATACTGCTAGTCAATTTATGTTGTTAATGAGTTCCATCTCTCATAACTTAGCTAGGAAAAAAAAAGATTCTGCACTACTGTTTTCCTTATGAACAAATCTTATTAAGCCTTTATGATTAGCTAAGGTAAAACTGTATATTGTTGTTATGTGTAAGCCACCTCTGCCAGCTAAAGTAATAGCCATATAAACAACTATCGTATCAGCTAAGTCAATTAAATCATGTTCTTGAATTCTTCCTGATGTCTTTTAAGATTTCACATCTCCAGTAATAAGTTAACTTGACTTTCATGCCTATGAAGTTATGTTGCCTTGTCTTTGTCCAATGTATGGTTCTCCTAGCATCTCATGTCTTGTATTTGATATGTCCACTTTGATGACGTTAGCTGAAAAACTTGTTGTTGATGCCATGTTTGTTTTGAATATGTAGTGATTCATGTATATCTATCACTGTAGTTTGAAATCATGCGGTGAACTTTTTAGCATGGTTAGCACTAAACATGTCCACTTATTGTGTTTTGACCAGACTTATCATCACTAGCTACCTTATGACTATAAACTCTATAGTACTAGCTGCTTGAAACCTTTTCTGTTGGTTGGTTGAATGACTCTTATTGACCTCTATGTTTGTGCTTTTATTCATCATGTTGCTTCTGCTAATCCAGTGATGTTCATGAACCTTCATATTCCCTTAAGTTGAGAAAGTTGCATGTATAAACTACTATGTTCCATGTTGAAAACTTCTCTTGTCAAATTGAATATTGTCTATCTTAATAACCTAATAATTTGAGTGAATGATGCTGAACATAGGATCTAAAATGGGATGTATGTTGGTGTAACATGCTAGCAGAATCACTCACATGTTTGAGCAAACTTGCTATGACCTGTTTGCCATGTTCTCACTTACTAAGAATGATTATCCCTACTTACCATCTCATGTCTAGTTAATAACACTGTCTATAAAGAACTTAATCATTAATCTTGAGTTGTTTGGATTTAATAATCTGAAACCTGATGGACAACAGCTAGCTATCATGCTATTAGTTCTAAACAAGACAAAAACCAACTTTTCTATTCATGTTGATGTCTCTGTTGGTTGATGTTTTCTTTAGGAAGTCTGAACAAGACTATTAGTTCAAGTATTTAGTGAACTGGGTATATGTATGTTTGCTCTAAACTGTTCTAAAGATTACTGAAATGCCTGGTGACATGTTCTGAGTGTTATGAACCTATTTAATGATCCTGAAGTGTTGAATCTTCAATAGAATTAATGAAATACGCATATGTCCTTCCCTGTCGCTCATTGATATTTAGATCACTTCACGAGGCATCTCTGAACTTGAAGTTGTTTGAAATAGGGCCTATCTAGTGGTAGCATGCAACCAGCTTTCTTTGTGTGTGACCTCTTCTTGACTGTGTTCTATTATTGATCCTCACAAGTTCTTGTGCATGGTATGATATTTGGAATCAATACTAAGGCCTTAGTTTCCACCAATGAACCTTATGTAGTAACGTGTCCTTGTTATGTTTTATTCTGCCAAGAGATTTTCAAGCCTAATAGGGTGTTAAGTGTTTTGTTGTCTATTGACTAGTGCTACTGTAATAGCGGCAAGACCAAATATGATTGTTTAATTTGTATTTTCCTATGTGTATGAACCTGTTGTATTTGTTCTATTACATTAGTTGAGCTATGTTGACATTCATTTGTGTCTAAGTCTTTGAGGAGGAGCAAAGATTCAATGATTAGGGGTATTTGGATGTGAGCCCGGTCTTGTGATTGAGATACCTCTCCCTATCACACGCAATGCTCGGGGTCCATGATACCCTCATGAACTTTGAAGTGCCAGGTGTCCATAGGGGGATTTCATAAATGAGACATGGCTCATCAAAAGCCTTTGGTCATCAACCTTATCTAATCTTCATAGGATTAGCATAAAATGAATATTAAAAACTCAATAATGCCTTTCTAGATAATTTACTTACATGTCACAATTTATTTTTGTAGCTTATGTTGAAATGTACTAATGTTTCCTCTTCTTTTTTTTTTTACCATACATGATCAGTTTGGGCCTGCTAAGTTCATTTGGAACTCAGGCCTAGGTTCTAGCCTAGGTTGCTTTTCCTACTCGTTGGAGTCTGCTGCTTGTGTGAAATCTACTGGGCCTGACTACCTACTGGCCCGATATCGAGAGTCCAGCTAAAATAGTTTTCACATATGGTATACCCATTTCAAACTTAAGGTATATTTTTTTTAAAGGTAATCTCTTGCTTTACAAATTTATAAAAACTTACAAACAAATAACATCCTTCTTTTCAAGGTAAATACACAACCTTTTTCAAAACAATGAGCTTTCAAATAGGGCTTAAAATATTTTCCACAAATCTCACTTGGCCACTTTAACCACCAATTAACCAGAATGTAGACCTTTCTTTTCCCAAACCTAGCGTAAGTTTAAGGAACTATCGGGTAGATTTTAAGGGATACGTAACACCTTCCCCTTTGAATAAGTAGAACCCTTACCCAAATCTCACCGGTTAGTAAACCATTAGGATATACTTACAGACTTGTAGATACCATAATATACTTTTAATATTAGGTGACGACTCTCTTTTATCAACTTCAGAAGAACCATTAGTTGTATTTTATTTTGACCTACACAAAATAGTGTGCAACACCAGTGGCTATATTGGATAGGCAGGTCCTGAAGTTGAGGTCAAAGAATATTGCTTCGGTAAAGGTTCGGTGGAGAGGTAAACTGGTCGAGGAGGCGACTTGAGAAACCGAGCATGATATGTGGTTCCACTATCCTCATCTTTTTTGGCACTTCAGGTATGTCTCTATACTTGTTCTAGGACGAACATTTGCTGAAAAGGGGGAGAATGTAACAACCTGACCGATCGTTTTGTGTATTTGAGCCCCATTTCCCCTTTTGAAGCTTTTCGTATGTGTATTTGTGATTTTGTGACTTGCGAGGATGGATTGTTTCATTTCGAGAAAGTTTTTGATGGTTTTGATCCATTAGTTCTTGGTTTAGAAGTGTCATGATCCAGTATTCCAACCCTCGGGACCGTGATGGTGCCTAACATTTCACTTGCTAAGCAAGCCAATAGTAGCTATATTTATTAATCATTTTTAGCAATTCAAATCAAATGATAACAATAAAACTGAACAGTCAGAAATACAAAGATAAACTAATAAACAACGTAATCCAAATACATTAATGGAACTGGTGTCACGAATATATGAGCGTCTAGAGTACTACAAATAATAGTCTGAATAAAAACATAACAGTCTGAATCAAAATAAATAGCTAAAATGATGTAGAAGGGGACTTCAGGGCTGCGGACGCCGTGCAGCTATACCTCAAGTCTCCACTGATAGCTAGATCCGAGCAATCTTGCTCACTGCCGCTGGGACCAACTCCAGTATATGCACAAGAAGTGTAGAGAGTAATATGAGTACAACCGACTCCATGTACTTTATTGGTGTCGAGCCTAACCTCGACAAAGTAGTGACGAGACTAAGGCGGGTTACTTACAACAACCTGTGCGCAATAATAATAATAACAAAAAAAAGGAAATGAAAATAAAGCAAATATCTCATAAAAATGAACTCGATATCCAACAACCAGAGAGCCTAGAATAACAAGTTTTATAAACTGGTCTCCAAATATCGAGGCAAATCCAGCAGTCATAAATAAATACAACATAAACAATTTGTTGAGGCGCAACCCGATCCCACCATATCAGTATCAATTAATATCATAATCCGTCCTTATTCCGCCGTTTTAATTCATTACCTTTTAATTTCTGTTTGCGGCATGCAACCTGCTTCCCAAACAATTTCAATCAACAATAGCAATTCAACAACCAAAATTTACAAGAATTCTACATCAAAATAGTAAATGTACGAGGCAAAGAAGAATCACAAAATAATCAAAGAATCTTTAACAACTCGGATATCTCAACTTTACCAACTCATTGGTGTCTACCAATAAATCAACTCATACAAGTGAAACTACATTATCAAAGGCAACAAAGTGTCACAAAACTGTAACACAAGTAAGACATGACAATTTAGATATGCAAGTAATGCAAGTAGAGACAAGTAGCAAATAAGCATGGAATCATGCAAGGGATGGACTATTTAATACAATGATAACTAAATGAGAAGTAACAATTATGGTATGGAATCAAATAAGCATGTAGAAATTAAGGCATGAAACAAGATACATCATGAAGTAACGAAAAACATGAAAGCAAGTATCAAGATTGTGCATATACACTCGTCACCTTGCATATACGCCGTTTCCCACATAATATACATAACATGTAGTTCAAGGTTCCCTAGTTCCCTCAAATCAAGGTTAGACCCAACACTCACCTCACTCTGTAACTCAAGCAATCAATCAACCACGGCCTTGCCTTTTGAACAAACCTCCAAACCAACCAAATCTAGCAAATTATTGACCAAATTATTTAAAATGAGCTTTTAGAAACTACCCACAAACGAAAGAGGTTCAATTTTGATCATATTTGAAAAAGTCAACAAAGGTCAACCCCGGGCCCGCTTGGTCAAAACCCGAAATTCAGACCAAAACCCGAGTACCCATTTACCCTCGAGCCTATTAATGTGATTTATTTCGACATCCGGCCTCAATTCGAGGTCTAAATCTCAATTTTACGAAAATCTCCAACTATACCCAAATCCCTAATTTCTACAATAAAAATCCTTTTGATGTTGAAATCTCATGAAATGTAATGGGTGATTAAAAGGAAATGGATTAAAGTCATTTACCAGTGAATTTGGTAAGAAAAGCCTCTTGGAAAATCGCCTCTAGAGTGCTTAGGGATGAGAAATTGTGAGAAATGAGCTAAGTCCCGTTTTTCTCCTGTTTTACCCAGCTACAGGTGTCGCAATTGTGAACACCGCAAATGCGAGGCAGGGGTTGCAAATTCGAACCCTGCCTCAGCGACACAGGAATCATGATGGTTGGCTATAATTGTGTGTTTTAGTCACTTTGCACTCTCATTCACTGTACTTTATTCATGTTTGAGCTTTAATTGATTGTGTTTTGCACTTATTGTGTGTTTTATGCCTCGTAGGAGTTATTTTGAGCTATGTAGATGTTATGGAGCTAATATCAAGCTATTTGGAGCTTTGAAGTCTGAGTAAAAGCCCAAGGGATTAAGCGGGATCATGTTCGGGGGTCGACAACCAAGTATGGACGTCAAAGTGCATGTAAAATCCGTACTCTAACTATTTCCTGCTGCATGATAGATGTTTAGCTCTCCGGATTTTCCCACTAATGCCCCGCATGCGGCGCGCCTGTGCAATTTTTACAGAGTTATTTTCCTATTTCTGCTAGTAGAAGGTTATTTCATCTGGGCCCGACCCTACTTGATATAAATACATGGAAAAATATTATTTTCGGGACTTTTGACATACTTTAGACCTAAGGAAGCTAAGGAGGAGTTGGAGGAGAAAAAATACGAGGATTTCATCATTCCTTCCTCACTCAAGACCCGAGTTTGGATAGAATTTATCTTTTCCAATACTTCAGTTATATCTGTGATGAATTGCTCCAAGTCTATGGAGTAGTTCTCTTTAGGGTTTGATGGATTTGGTGTATTGATGATTGTTTGTAGATTATAACTCTAGTTTTATGTATTGAAGCATTATTGGATGATTTAATTATTGCATCTATATTCACTAGTTCATGTAATCGAGAGAGGCATAACTTGTGATATCTTTTCATTATATTGTTGGTTGAGTTCATTAATTTATATTAGTAGTCGAAAGAAGCTAGTTGAATCATTGAGTAAACATAGTTAGGAGGATAATCGAGAGAGGTTCTCATAAAGACCAATCCATTATGCTTTCTTGCATTTCTTCAGGTGCTTAAAGTGGTTCATATCGCAAGGTGGAGAATTAATCAAGAGAGGAGCTTTTGCTGAACGTGTTAATCAATAATTGACTGAATTCGAGAGACTCACTTAAATATTAGAAGTGAATTATCTAGAGTTAGATCCCAAACAACTATCTTGCACCTATCCTATCAACATTGTATCTTCTCCCATTGATAAGCTTCCTTGCTTATTCCTTGCTTCTATTGTCATTAGTCAATAGTTTGACTCTTAATTTTAGTTAGAATTCATATATATCTCAATTGTTGATCATCTTGGATAACAGCCAAGCTAGAAACTACGAGAATACTCTTTAAATTGATTCCATGAGGATACGATATTATATTATATACTATATTTGATTAGCAAGTGTACGTTTCGAGCTCGTCAGTCGCAAATGCAAATACCCCCCCCCCCAGCAAATGCTACCAGCGTCTTTGCAATTGCGAAGCAAACTAAAGAATACACTGAGTCAAACTCTGTCATTGCAAATGCGACCTTTGATAGTTCACAAATGCAAACATCTTCCTCGCAATTGCAAGGTTACCTAGTCCTGCCCATGCTCGCAAACGCGAACACTTGTTCGCAAAAGCGAGGCTCAACAAATGCGAGCCAAACCTCGCAAATGCAAGATCTGCAACAAAATACTAGCAAAAGGGTGCACCAGCTATCTTCACACTTTCCAAACTCATCCGAAATATGTCTGAAACTCACTTGAGCCCCTCGGGCGCCACACCAAGCATGCACACAAGAGTAATAACATCATATGAACCGATTAGCTAAGAAGTCAACTTACGATCAACTTAGTAATTTTTCCACTTTCGAAAATGCTAGTTTTCGGCAAAATGAGTCAATTCTATTTAGGGACCTCTAATTTCAATTCTTGGCATACGCCCAAGTCCAATATCACGATACAGACCTACAGGAATCGTCAAAACACTGATCCAAGGTCGTTTTCATAAAATATTGACCGTGGTCAACTCAAGTTATTTTTAAAGCCAAAAATCATATTTTCGTTAAATTGTCATATAAAAGATTTTCAAATAGTGAAATGGACAATGAACGCAAACCAAGAAAAATCAAACAAAGCTAACGGAGGGTTTCTACGACAAATGTTCGTCCTCGAGCAGACATAGAAAGGTTCCTAGACTGGTGAAAAGGTGTGGGTATCTACTGCGCATATCGGACTCAAACTCCCATGTAGCTGCCTCGATCGGCTAACCTTTCCACTGCAATCTTACTGAAGGATAACTTTTGGACCTCAACTTCCGGACCTGCCGGGCTAGAATGGCCACTGGCTCCTCTTCATAAGTCAAATCCTTGTCCAATTGGACCGAGCTTAAATCTAAAATCTGGAACGGATCACCGTGATACTTCCGGAGCATGGAGACATGGAACACGGGATGAACTGCTGATAAGCTAAGTGGAAAAGCAAGCTTTTAGGCCACCTCCCCCACTTTCTCAAGAATCTCAAACGATCTAATATACCTAGGGCTCAACATGCCTATCTTTTCGAACAGCATCACACCATTCATGGGTGAAACCCGGAGCAAAACCCTCTCTCCAACCATGAATGCAACATCATGAACTCTACGATCGACATAACTCTTCAGCCTAGATTGAGCTATCCGAAGTCGATCCTGAATTATCTTGACCTTTTCACAGGCATCCTGAACCAAATCGGTACCCAACAACCGAGCCTCTCTCGGCTCAAATCAACCAACTGGCGAACGATACTGCCTCCAATATAGAGCCTCATAAGGAGCCCTCTGAATACTCGAATCATAGCTATTATTGTAGGCAAACTCCGCAAGCGACAATAACTGATCCCAAGAACCCCCGAAATCCATAACACAGGCGCGAAGCATATCCTCCAATATCCGAATTATGTGCTCGGGCTGCCCGTCCGTCTGGGGGTGAAATTTTATACTCAACTCAACCAGCATGCCTACCTCAAACAGTACAGCCCTCTAGAAATTTTATGTGACTGCGTGCCCCGATCAGAATTAATGGACACCAGCACACCGTGCAGACGAACAATCTCGCAGATATAGATCTTAGCCAACTGCTCTGAATAATAGGTAACGGCCACACGAATGAAATGCACTTACTTGGTCAACCTATCCATAATAACCCATACATCGTCAAAATTCTTCTGAGTCCGTGGGAGCCCAACAAGGAAATCCATGGTAATACACTCCCACTTCCACTCAGGAGTCTCAAGCTTCTTATGCAAATCACTGAGCTACATGCGCAACTATGTCTTTCTTCATTCTTCTCAGCCAATAATGCTGCCACAAATTCTGATACATCTTGGCGGCACCCGGATGAATGGAATACCGCAAACTGTGGGCCTCCTCAAGAATCAACTGACGAAGCCCATCCACATTGGGCACACAAATTCGACCCTGCATCCACAAACCCCATCATCCCTAATAGAAACCTTCTTGGCATCACCGTGTTGCACCATGTCTTTAAGGACAAGCAAATGGGGGTCGTCATACTGATGCTCTCTGATGCGCTCATACAAAGAACACCGAGAAATCGTGCAAGCAAGGACCGGACTAGGCTCCGAAACATCTAACCTCACAAACTAGTTGGCCAAGGCCTGAACAGCTGATGCTAGCGGTCTCTTACCAACTAGAATATATGCAAGGCTACCTATACTCATAGCCTTTCTACTAAAGGCATCGGCCACCATATTGGCTTTTTCAGGATGATACAAAGTGGTAATATCATAGTCTTTCAATAGTTCCAACCACCTTTGCTGCCTCAAATTGAGATCCACCTATTTGAAAAAAAATTGTAAATTTTGATGATCCATGAATACCTCGCATGACACGCCGTAGAGGTAATGACTCTGAATCCTCAATGCATGAGCAATGGCTACCAACTCTAAGTCATGAACAAGGTAATTCACTCATTAACCTTCAACCATCGTGACGTGTACGCATCACCCTGCCATTATGCATCAATACTACCTCAATCTTTTGAGGATCCACTTTAATGCCCTCTGCAGATAAAACTTGTCCCAAAAAGGTAACTGAGTCCAACCAAAACTCACACTTTGAAAACTTGGCGTACAACTGGCTATCTCTCAAGGTCTGAAGTACCACTCGAAGGTGCTGCTGATGCTCCTCTCGATTGCGGGAGTAGATCAAGATATCATCAATGAGAACAATCACAAAAGAATCTATGTAGGGCTTAAATACTCGATTCATCAAATTCATAAATGTTGCTGGGGCATTTGTCAAGCCAAATGACATCACTAGAAACTCATAATGCACGTACCGAGTCGGGAAAGTTGTCTTAGGGACATCTGATGCCCTAATCTTCAACTGATGGTAGCCATATCGTAAATCAATACACATCCTTATCGAACCATCCTTCTTCTTCACGAACAAAACAGGCGCACCCCAAGGTGAGACACTAGGTCTAATGAATCCCTTATCAAGCAAGTTCTGCAACTGCTCCTTCCATTCCTTCAACCAAGGTGGCACCATACGGTATGGTGGAATATAAATGGGCTGAGTGCCCAGAGCCAACTTAATACAAAAGTCAATGTCCTTGTTGGGTGGCATCCCTGGCAGATCTACAGGAAACAGCTCTAGAAACTCACGCACAACAGGTACTGAATCCATAGAAGGAACCTTCACAATAGAATCACAAACTTCGGCCAAATATGCTAGACATCCCTTCTCTACTATATGTTGAGCCTTTGCATAAGAAATAACTTTGCTAGTAGAATGGCCAGGAGTCTCCCTCCACTCTAATCGAGGCAGCCCCGACTTAGCGAAGGTCACTTCCTCGGCGTGACAGTCAAATATAACATGATAAGGTGACAGCCAGTCCATGCCCAAAATAACATCGAAATCCACCATATCAAAAAGTAGGAGATCTACACTAGTCTCAAGGCTCCCGATAAACCCACACAAGAGAGATAAACACGATCTACAACAATAGAATATCCCACAGGCGTGGACATATATACAGGAGCACTCAAAGAATCACGAGGCACAATAAGATATGAAGCTAAATAGGATGACACGTAGGAATGAGTAGAGACCGGACCAAATAGAACTGAAGCATCATTATGGAAAACCGGAACAACACCTATGATGACGGTGTTAGATGACTCTACCTTAGGCTTAGCTAGGAACGCATAAAAATAGGGCTTGACCCCACCACTCTAACCTCTGCCCCTCGGGCGACCCCTGGATGGCAGGCCTCCACCTCTAATGGCCTGACCTCCACCTCTAACAACCTGACCCCTTCTCGAGCTGGCTGTACAGGCGGTGGAGCAATCGGTGCTAGCATGATGTCATGAGAACCCTGTTTGAGGTCTACTGCTCTTCAATCTAAGGCAATACCTCTTGATGTGACCTATGCCTCCACACTAAGCACTCTCTCGGCTGCTGAGGTTGCTAAAGCTGAGAATGACCCTGATGGCCCGGATAGCCACTATAGTAACTCTCCAGCGGTGATGCACTGGTAGGACTGAAGGTGCACGGAATGTTGGCTGCACAAGACGAGACCCATAAGAACCATGACAACCCAAAGCACTGTAGGCTACCTGAAGAGCTGGCTGAATCGTCCTAGGAAGATGGCCTCTACAAAAACAACACATGCGTCCATATGAGGTACCATTGAAGCCACCGAAATGACGGAGCCTCTTCACATATGTCGAACCTTTATCCTGACCACGAACCATCTCGATGCATCTAGCAATATCTACGGCCATCTGAAAGGAAATATGATCCCCTGTCTCCTTGGCTATTTGAAGCCTGATGCCGAAGGTAAGACCATCAAAAACCTCATCAGCCTCTCTCGATATGTAGGAATCAACATAGCTACATGACGGGCTGGATCCAATAATTTCGTCACATGCTGGGTGACGGTCATGCCACCCTGTTGAAGGTGCTCAAACTTCCTATGGTACTCCTCTCTCAGGGTGAAAGGAATAAACTCCTCTAGATATAGCTACGAAAACTGATCCCATGCAAGTAAAGGTGAACCAGCTGGTATGCTCCGCTCAACATCCTACCACCACCTCTTGGCGGAATCGGTCATTTGGAACACTGCGAAGTCCATCCATTGATCTCAACAATACCCATGTTGCACAACACCTCGTGGAAACGATCCAAGTAATCATGTGGGTCCTCAGAGGATGCACCACTATAATGAACAGAAAAGAGCTTGGTGAACTTATCCAACCTCATCAATCCCTCAAAAGACACCGCGAGCCTCTTCCCGGACTATGTAGCAACTACAAGTAGAACTACCCCAACTGTTGGAGCTGTCGAAGTCTGGTATAAGGGAGTCATCTTCTATGGAGTGTGAGTAGCGGGAGTCTTTGCTCCTCCCCTAGGCTGAGAGACGACTGGTGCAATAGGAAATGCTCCGGTTTGAGCCAAACTCTCCATAAGTCCAACTAAGCAGACTAGAGCATCCTAAAGTACAGGAGTGGCTATGAATCCCTCTAGGACCTGAGCGGGTCGGACTAGTGCGGTCTAAACTAGGGCCTCCTCCACATAGTCAGGCTAAGACTCCACCACGAGTGTTGTTGCTGCTCGTGCTCTAGGCTGAGCTCTGCCTCTACCTCGGCCCCTGCCTCGGCCTCGGCCTCGGCCCCTACCCCTGCTATGGTTGCAACAGTGGGCTCTGGCTCCTGCCTAGCTGTAGACATTGTGTGAGTTCTCTCTATCTGCCAGAGAACAAAAGTAGAATGGCTAAATTTCAATAATATAAATAAACCGCACAATAGAGAAGGAAAGAAGCAAAATTTTTCCTAAAGCCTTATAGCCTTTAAAAGATAAGTACAGACATCTCCCTACTGATCCTCCAGACTCTACCAAGCATGCTCATGACTCGTGAGACCTAGGCAACCTAGTGATCTAATAGCAACTTGTCACGACCCATAATTCCCACCCTCGAGACCGTGATGGCGCCAAATATTTCACTTGCTAGGGAAGCCAACATTAGCTATATTTATTAACCATTTTTTACAATTCAAATCAAATAACAACAATAAAATTGAATTTTTGGAAATAAGGTGATAACCTAATAAAAGACGTAATCCAAATATAATCCCAAAACTTGTTTCACGAATACATGAGCGTCTAGAGTACTACAGATCAACTGTCTGAAAAAAAAATAAACAGCTAAAATAATGTAGAAGGGGACTTCAGGGCTGTGAACGTCATGCATGTATACCTCAAGTCCCCACTGATAGCTAGATTTGAGCAATCTTACTCAGCACTGCTGGGACCAACTCTGGTATCTGCACAATAAGTGCAGAGTGCAGTATGAGTACAACCGATCCCATGTACTCCGTAAGTGTCAAGCCTAACCTTGACGAATTAGTGACGAGGCTAAGATGTGTCACTTACAAAAATCTGTACGCAATAATAATAATAACAAGAAAAATAGGAAATGGAAATAAAGCAGCTATCTCCTAAAAACAAACTCGATATCCAACTACCAAAGCGCCAAGAATAACAAGTCTTTTAAATTGATCTCAAAATACCGATGCACATCCAACAAGCACAAACAAATACAACATAAATAATCTGTTGCAGCGCGCAACCCGATACCACCATATCATCATCTGTCAATAGCATAATCCGTCCTTATTCCGCCATTTCAATTCATTATCTTTCAATTTTAATTGTGCCATGCAACCCGCTCCCCAAACAATTTCTATCAACAAGAGCAATTCAACAACCAAACTTTACAAGAATTTCTACATCAAAATAGTAAATGTACGAGGCAAAGAAGAATCAAATAATAATCAAAGAATCTCTAACAAGATGTCTCAGCTGTAGCAACTCATCGATGTCAATAATAAACTCATACAAGTGAAACTACATTATAGACGGCAACAAATGTCACAAAACTATAAGGCAAGTAAGACATATGACAATTTAGATATGCAAGTAAAGCAAGTGGAGACAAGTAGCAAATAAGTATGGAATCATGAAAGGGATGGACAATTTAATACAGTGATAATTAAATGACAGGTAACAATTATGGCATGGAAATCAAATAAGCATGTGGCAATTATGGCATGAAACAAGATACATCAAGAAGTAACGAAAGACATGGAAGCAAGTATCATGACGGGGCAGATACACTCGTCACCTCGCATTTATGTTGTTTCCTACATAATTCATATAACATGAAGTTCAAGGTTCCTTAATTCGCTCAAATCAATGTTTGACCCAATACCTTACTCTGCAATTCAATGAATCAATCAACCACGGCCTTTCCTTTTGAACAAACTGATGCAATATTAAATGCGGAAATAAGAAAATAAAAGATAGAAGCAAGACGCTCAATGAACTATCAAGACAACAAGTAGGAACTAGTCTACTTACCTTCTTGATGAAGTCACGGAGTACCTATACTATACGAACAACCCTCAAGACAACAATGGTCTTGCAAACTGTTCGATCAAACAAAGGAACAAGTTCAATTTTGAATCACACCAAAATTGGACAAGTTAATTCACACGATTTTGGGAGCAATGTGCCGCCGGGTTTTGATTGATAATAATGTCAAAAGGTATCAAAATAATGAAGTGTTTAGGCTTATATAGAATGAGCCTTTACCTAAATCAACTAGGAAAAGAATAACTAGTTAACCTAAATCAACTAGGAAACAACTAATTAACAAAAATGCCACAATTTGGCTAAGTTTAAGAAATAGTCAC
>MCJB01049251.1:29379-43511 GCA_002018475.1 Nicotiana obtusifolia
GCGACATTTGACATGGTCCATCTCCCCGCGGAGCTAACTTTCCTTTCCTATGGTTCGGAAATCTTTCCTTTCGGAAGTGCACCCAAAACCAGTCACCTTTCTTTAAGTCCAGCTTTTTCCTTCCTTTATTCTTCTTGACCGCTACCTTTTCGTAAGCATCCTCCAAAGTTTTCCTCACCTTAGCATGCAATTCGAGCAACGCAGCTGCCCGATTTTCTCAGTCAACGCTAATAACTGCATCTCTCGCCAAAGGAACAAGATCAAGTGGTATCAAGGGATTAAAACCATAAACACATTCAAATGGAGTAATGTTAGTCATGCGATGAACAGTTCTATTATATGCAAACTCCATAACAGGTAATCGTTCAGACCAAGTGCCGGACTTCCCTTTGGTCAAAGCTCGAAGAAGAGCTCCCAAGGTTCGATTAACAACCTCGGTTTGACCATCGGTCTGTGGATGATGTGATGTAGAAAACAAAAGTTTGGTGCCAAGAGCACCCCACAAACACTTCCAAAAGTGACTCAAAAACTTAGCATCCCTATCACTAACAATAGTTCGAGGTACACCATGCAACTTTAATACATTAGCAATGAACAAAGAAGCAACATGTTGTGCATCATCACATTTTACAAGGAATAAAATGAGCCATCTTAGAAAACCTATCAACAACCACATAAATGCTATCATGACCTCCCCTAGATCGCGGCAGCCCCATCACAAAATTCATCGAGATATCTACCCAAGGACTAGTAGGAACGGGTAAGGGAGTATACAAACCATGATTAATAGACCTAGACTTAGCTCTTTTACACTCAAAACACGCTCCACATATTCTCTCCACATCTCGCCTCATCTTAGGCCAATGGAACTGTTCCGCTAATATAGCTAAAGTCTTGTCTACACCAAAGTGTCCCATCAAGCCCCAACAATGCACCTCACGCACCAACAACTCTCGCCACGAGGACTCGGGTATACAAACTCTCCCCTTCTTAAAAAGGTACCCATCACTGATATTTCTCAATCCGCTGCCCACTAGTAATGGCATCATACATACTCTTAAATTTAGGTCATGCTCATACATAGACTTAATACTCTCAAAATCCACCAACCTAGACGCTAACGTGATAGCCAAAGAAAACTTCCGAGATAGTGCGTCAGCTACTACATTCTCCTTTCCCTTCTTGTAATGTATCACGTAAGGGAAACTCTCAATGAACTCTACCCACTTGGCATGTCGTTTATTTAGCTTCTCTTGACCCCTAAGATGTTTGAGGGACTCGTGATCACTCTTAATTACGAATTCCTTAGGCCATAGGTAATGTTGCCAATGAGCTAAAGCTCTTACGATGGCATACAACTCTTTGTCATACGTAGAGTAATTCAAGGCAGCCCCCTTTAACTTCTTACTAAAATAGGCAACAGGCTTCCCATCTTGCATAAGAACACCTCCAATTCCCACCCCTGAGGCGTCACACTCAATTTCAAATGCCTTACTAAAATCAGGTAATTGTAGCAATGGGGCAGAACTAAGCCTACGTTTCAACTCTTGGAAGGCACCCTCTTGCGGTTCCCCCCACACAAAAGGCGTGTCTTTTCTAACCAACTCTTTGAGCGGTGCTGCTATGGTGCTAAAGTCTTTAACAAAGCGTCTGTAAAAACTAGCTAGTCCATGGAAACTTCTAACATGTGAAACAGTAGTAGGAGTAGGCCAGTTCCTAATAGCTTCTACCTTAGATGCATCTACTTCAACACCATTAACACTTACAACAAATCCTAGAAATACAACTTTCTCTACAAAAAAGGCACACTTCTTGTAATTAACATATAACTTTTCAGCTCTTAATACTTCAAACACTTGCCTTAGGTGATCAACATGGTCATCTAAACTTCTACTATAAATCAGGATACCATCAAAGTAGACAACCACAAACTTCTTAAGAAACGGTTTAAGCACATGATTCATTAATCGCATGAACGTACTAGGTGCGTTGGAGAGACCAAAAGGCATCACCAACCATTCATATAGACCAAACTTGGTCTTGAATGCAGTTTTCCACTCATCACCCGGTTTCATACGGATTTGGTGGTAACCGGACCTAAGATCAATCTTAGAAAACACACTTGAACCACACAACTCATCTAGCATGTCATCTAACCTAGGGATAGGATGACGATACTTTACCGTTATCTTGTTGACGGCTCGGCAATCAACACACATCCTCCAGGTGCCGTCTTTCTTTGGAACCAAGATCACGGGTACAACATACGGACTTAGACTCTCTCGAACTAGCCCCTTACTCAATAGCCCATCCACTTGTCGTTGCAACTCCTTAGTATCCTGTGGATTGCTTCGATATGCGGGTTTGTTGTTCGAAATTTGTGACCCTGGAACAAAGTCAATTTGGTGTTCTATCCCCCTCAACGGAGGTAGTCCACTCGGCATCTCTTCGGGAAACATGTCCCTGTATTCCTGCAAAACATCACTAACAACACTAGGCAAGGGGTGAACGTTAGTAGAAACTTTATCATCACACTCAATCGAATCAGCTCCCTTATCTTCCTCAATCTCCTCGTCACTCTCTACCTCACAAACAGTACAATCATGTTCATGTCTTAAGGTATAACCATCACTAGTTCCTTCCCCGGTATTCTTCCAAGTACAAGTAGTTCTTTCAAGGTTCTCCACTCGGAAACTATGTGCCTTAACTTCAGCCCATAGCTCAGCTAAAGTAATGTTGGTCACAACCTTTTCTCCTTTTGTAGCCATGTACCTGCAAAAGAAACAAGACTAGAGAATTTGTTAAGGTTAGTCAAAAATACTCTCTCTCACTTTTTTTTTTCTTGAATAACTCTCGGGTTCACTCAAATTTTCGGGTAGGATTTCACACTTGTCTTTAAATTGGCTTCGGGGTGAGTGAAGTTATGTGACTCGATAGGCGGACAACTTTTTAAGTGAGCACATGAAGCCAAGAATTATCTACGAAAGTGGAAATTTTGAGTTTTAGCACGAGGTCCTACAAGCTCAAAGATTAGTAATTACTTAAGTAGGGAAATTACCTAAGAATTACTAATTAGAAGTAGTGAAATTAAGAAGAATTTCAAAATTGAAGAGAAAAGGAAATTTTAGAAGTTTTCCCACATTAGTTTGGAGAAGACCAATCCTTTCTCCTTAGCCCTTAGGATTTTGGGTCCCCCCTTTCCTTTTCCAACACAAATTAGCCCCTCCTCTCCTTGTCCAAATAGAATTTCAACTCCATGAAACTTCTCCCTTTTGGATTGGGAGTTGTTTCCTTCTTGGACTAGAATTAGAGTTTCCTATTCTCCTCCTCACATTCGGTCTCCCTAACACTTCTTAGGCTGCTCGTACACGTTTTTCAAGCCTCCCTTCAAGAACAACAAATTAACGTTCAAGAACTTCAAGAATTCAATGTAATCTTGTTAAGAACGTTTTGAGGATTCAAGAACTTCTTCAAGAAAAAGGTAAAACTCTTTAGGAACTTCAATTTTAACTGTAAGAACATCAAGAATTTCAAGATTCAATCGTCTACCTTCAAGAATTTCAACTAGAGTTTCAAGATTTCAAGATTAAACGCGTTCTAGCTTCAAGATTTCAACTAGGGTTTTCAAGAACTGTTTTTTTTAAGCAATCAAGAACTTCAAAACCTTAATCCCTAGATGATTCAACAACTTCAATCAATAACAATTTCCGGGTTTTCTTTCTCCTCTTTTTTTTCACGTTTTTTTTTCTTTCACGTTTTTTATTTTATTTTATTTTTTTATAAATCAAAAAAGAAATTAAAGATAGAATCTAAACTAAGGCACGAAGAACATGATTGAGATTCTAAGAACAAACCCTTTCCGAGCTCTGATACCAACTGATGCAATATTAAACGCGGAAATAAGAAAAAAAAAGATAGAAGTAAGACGCTCAATGAACTATCAAGACAAAAAGTAGGAACTAGTCTACTTACCTTCTTGATGAAGTCACGGAGTACCTATACTATACGAACAACCCTCAAGACAACAATGGTCTTGCAAACTGTTCGATCAAACAAAGGAACAAGTTCAATTTTGAATCACACCTAAATTGGACAAGTTAATTCACACGATTATTGGAGCAATGTGCTGCCGGGTTTTGATTGATAATAATGTCAAAAGGTAGGTATCAAAATAATGAAGTGTTTAGGCTTATATAGAATGAGCCTTTACCTAATCTTGAGCATGGGGAAAAGAATAACTAGTTAACCTAAATTAACTAGGAAACAACTAATTAACAAAAAGGCCACAATTTGGCTAATTTAAAGAATAGTCACGCAGGACCCCTTAAGTAAGAACCAATGTCTTCTACAGCAACACAATAATACAACATAAACACAAATGTACATCTTCAACACAAGATTCGTCCATAGCAAGATTTATGGACGCTTGGATCTTCTCCAAGGCTAACCAACGCCTTTTCTTGTCCATAGATGGCATTGATAACACTTGATCAAATTTATTTGCATCAAATTCCCCCGACAAATCTAGGCAAGACTATTATCTTAAATAAGCTAAAATCAATACTCTAAGAAGCCCTTCCCGTGCAAATCAACCTCCGAACAGCTCGAATACTGCCAAAATAACTTAATATCATAAATAAAAGTCATAGGAAATGATTCAGAACAATAAAGTTTCGATCATTTACTAAAATCAAAAAGTTAACCCAAAAAGTCAACCCCTGATTCACTCCCTAAAACCCGATAAAGTTAACAATTTCAAACACGCATTCCAATGCGAGTCCAAATATATGTGTTTCGTCGAAATCCTACCTAAAGTCGTCAATTTATGTTTTAGCAAAGTTTTTACTAAGATCCCCAATTTCATCAATTTGATTCATCAAATAATCGCTAAATTCAAGGTTGGAATCATGAAATATGAAGAAATCCGAGTAAAAATATATTCTTACCATAATACAGATTGTGAAAATTTCCTGCAAAATCGCCAAAAACTGAGCTCCAAAAACTTTGTTAAAAAAAGTGATTAAATTCCGGAAAAAGTAAAAATAATGAAGCTGTTGTTACAGCTCGAATTAGATTCTAGATGATCCCCAAACTCACATTTGATAAGCCCAACATAAGCCTTGCAAGATTACACCCAAGATAGCCTTTTGAATCATCCAATTTGACCATAAAATGCGGGAGATATGATGTTTTGAAGTTTTAAAAGAAGTTTGAAAATTTCATAGACATAATCGGTATATTTCGCATTGTTTACAACAGAAAAATCCGCAACGTTAAAAGCCTCATTTTAGCACCCAAAACATATTCTGGACCTCCCGGACACGAACCGTATATATAATTTCAATCATGAAACACGCCATGAACCCACTCGCGCACTCAAAACTCCGAAAAGAGGTCTTCTTAACCCGATATTAATCATTGTCAAACACCAAATCCTTAATTTAACTAGTTTCTCAACCAATGATCCAAAACACAGCCGAGCCCCTCAGGAGCCCATCCAATCATACCAACAAGTACAAATACATTAACCAAAGGCTCAAAACACCCACAGGAATATCACAAAAATAGAATCGACGCTCAAACCGAATAGAAATTCTCTTAAGTTGTTAAAACTTCATTCCTTCAAAATAGTGTCTGAATCACACTTCGGATCACTTCCAAACTGCACACACAAGTTTAATTCAACGATATAGACCTATTCAAAATCAATTCTTGGTCAAACTTACGAACTCTTAAATTCTTCAAATTACCAAAAATTGACAAATAATGTCAAATCCTTCTAGGAACCTCCAAAACTGAATCGGAAGATATCTCCATGTCCAAAATAATCTTACGAATCTACCAGAACCATAGAAACTTGATTTCGACTCTGTTTACCCAAAAGTCAAACCTTGGTAAGCTCTTTAAACTTAAAGCTTCCAAATCGAGAGTCATTCAACCAAATCAATCCCAAACCACTCGAAAACTAAAATCGACCATACACGCAAGTCATAATACATCATATGAAGCCACTCAAAGTTTCAAACCACCGAACAAAATGCTAAAGCTAAAAATGACTGATTGGGTCGTTACATTCTCCCCTACTTAAACATACGTTCGTCCTCGAACGTGCCTAGAGTTGTTTCAAAGCCATCAAATACTTTTATAAACCTGCCATACACATACTCATGGGTGTTCCGATGCCACCTCAATCCATAAAAGCCCATCAACACAATCTCAACTTAGATTCTTCCTTCAATCTTAATTGATGAGCCTTAGAGCCAATTTCAACATCCAGGACTCCTTCTAAGATCTGATTCTCGCATAGCACACTGTATCGATCCCAACCAGTTGCAATAAATCGTAGATATATTCACAAGATATAATAAAAAATGTAGCCCATCACTGATATGCCCATAGCAATTTCTCTGACCACGATACCTGCCCATTACCAAACCCAGTACCAGTGACAAACCTCATATCAAATAAAACCTTGTTCCAAACACTTCGTACTCAGCCAGTGATGAAAGAAACATGTAGAAACTCATAACCACTTACCCAATCAACAAGTTGTGGAGCTCTCTTGTCTAACAAGGACCATTGTTAAATTCTGAACAGAAATATGGTGTTATTCTTCCAAAAATTCCTTACCTCAATATGATACTGCAAATCCTAAGTTCAAAAACCTCATCTCACCCAATACAAGCAGCCCAACTGACAAGACAAACAAAAAGCCACATGGAACCTCACACAACGGGTCTGTACACCAAACAAGCAATAATTCAACTAACATCATAAGAGCCTTCTCACTCATATATCGCCACAAGGCCTAAACGGGATTACAACATGCGTGCAATAATCAAGTACCCTCACCACCCATCATAGTATTATAGAGGAAGGCACGAATAACATCCATTATGCCCGATAATATACCTTTAGTAATAGTTGCGTAAGAGTAAGCAAACCTAATCTGGTATAGAATACTCAGTCTCATTAGGCCTACAAATATCCCCCAAACCAATTTCGATTATCCCCAAATAGATAAGAAAC
This sequence comes from Nicotiana obtusifolia, assembly GCA_002018475.1. NCBI lineage: Eukaryota > Viridiplantae > Streptophyta > Magnoliopsida > Solanales > Solanaceae > Nicotiana > Nicotiana obtusifolia. Next base: position 36,409 of record MCJB01049251.1, read on the forward strand.
CTTCCAAAAGATCCATAGAAACTAACCAATAACACTTATTATCAGCTATCCAATTCTTATCATATCTTCAGAGTCCGTAATCACGGAATAGTCTACCTACTTGAACATTGAGTCTCTAAGTCTCAAGTATAGCGGAATCTCCATATTCGATCCCAAGTCCACTACTTAAATGACTAATATATCACCTATACACAATCATCTTATGGAAAATACTCACATAGGTCTTCTGTGCCATGTAGCAAAACCTGAACCTCAGCAGCCCAAAACTAGGTGATCATTGAAACACTAGTAAATTGCACACTCTACTAAGGATACATCAAATAGTGCTAGCATTCTCTTAAACACCTGAAATTGTCTATGCCTTAAAGAACTCATGACCTTCCCTACGAAGCTAAACCACAAACTTGCCCATGCAAATCTCAATCCATCACGGCTCACCATAACTATCAATGCCGACTAATGGAAATACGAAAAATCTTATAATCTACTCAGACCCACCATTAGGATAAACACCTATCAACCAGGAACTTCCTACTTAACCTAATCCGATAGAACATTACAATGCATCATACCCCGTATACCCGTAGAAGACATCAACCCTGAATCGTGGCCGTAACCATCATGAATTATTTGAAACCCATTAACATATCATCAAATCATTATGATTGATTTCCTCTAACTCAACTGAATGACGTAGGATGCCAAACCTGAAAGTAACTCAACTTGAAATGCTCGCTCTGAAGAGACCTTCTGCATACCCGAATCTATTTCTTGCATCTCTCAAATGCTGGTATGTAGAGTCAATATCGATATAGAAGTAATGCGAATCCAGAAACCATCCACTACCGATCTCAAGCATTAGCCATACACGAATATGAAAATTCTTAAATGCCACATGTGAATCTTGAATTCATCGGCGCCTCCTCGATAGCCATACACCTTGCTCTCTTCTCTAATACATAACAAATACTCCACAAATAACTTGTGCTTTACGAGCACATGAATACACAAAGAAGCAGCCAAGCAATTCCTTTTCCTTGCACACTACATCCACAACGAATAGCAAGTGGGTTATTCCCAAAGTCATCATTTTCAAGCCATTGACAATCCACAAGTGTCCCTTAGTCCAGAAACTGATATAACACATGATCCTACAATCCGATCATCGATAATAGACTCCACCACTTGGGTCGAAGCCATAGAACACATTGTCGGTAACCCACAATTCCCTTCCTTCGTAGCTTCCACAGTCCCACACTTTTAGTTAGCTAAATACGTCATAAACATATGTAAGACTAGTCGTAAAACACTCTAATGACTCTTCCAAATGCATACTTGTCCTTGTGGCGATAAAGCCAGCTTCCTCAAATGCTCCGAAATGAGAAGATGTGCATTCCACCAAATAGGAGCCTTATATGAAACACACGACTTCAAATCTTCACACAGGAGATGACCACCGACTTGACTTGAATCAACACCTTCCCATGACCCCACCATGGTCATGAAAACTAGGAAACCAAACACATCAAGACAATGATCAAGCATCCATAGCCCTTCGTAGCCCACCCGCAACATCACAAGCGGTCGGTGCACGTTAGTTCTTGGTGATCAACATCTCGTACAACTAAATGGAATGAAATCGAAGATGCAGGCTTCAAGTTGAAACAAGTTCGTATGATAAGGACTGAATGTAGGGAAATTTCATGAATGCCCCGTAGCTTCTCAAAGAAAGGTGTGGACGTCATCTTACCGATCCGAAAGACTCTACTAGACACTTTCTTATGACTCATAGAATCTATGAACCTAGTGCTCTGATACAACATTGTCATGATCCAAAATCCACCTAGTTGTGATGTCACCTAACCGAGTGATAAGTAAGCCTAACATAGAAATAGATAGCCCAAATGAAAGATCAAAACAACAAGAATGATAATAACTGAATTCTATACAACTTCCCAAGGACTGGTAGTACAAGACACGAGCCACTATAATTTCGATTTACAAACTGGTATGAAGAATAAAAGTATCTATTTAAAGTTTACATAAATAGAATTGAAAATTCTAAACTAGCATGAACAAAAGGTAGCTTGAATCTGGAATATGGGTACGTCTTCAATGCTAAGCTTTGTTTTCCATAGCTACGCAGCTCCAAGATCTGCACACAAGGTGCAAAAGTGTAGTATGAGTACAACTGACCCCATGTATTCAGTAAGTATCTTGACTAACCTCGGTTCAGTAGAGACGAGGTTTTTAGTTAAAAGATACTCTCTCTCAATATTTTACCTATGCAGATGATAACAAAGAGAGCAATACAAGAAAGAGACACAAAATAATCACGTATAGATGAAACAAGAATACAACTAAAAGAGGGTCCTGTAATATCATCGATCCCATATATAATGTCTTATTCGTTGCGGCGTGCTACCCGATCCCACATATAATATCAATACAATTGTGGCATGCAATCCGATACCATATATAATGTTAATATCATTGCAACGTGCAACCCGATTGCATATATAATAAGTTCATACATAACATTACTATTCTACACAAACCAAACACACGAATTTTACAACGTAATACCAAGAAAACTAACTCGCAGAATTCAACTAGGAAATACAAGCTCAACAAAGTAAGATGAGCCACAGAACATCTTATAGCTAGACTTCTACATATAAAGACAAGGCTTCCACAAGGAATAAAACACAACCAATCCAAAAGTCACTCAATTGTGTAGAACATGAAACGGGAAAAGAGAATTACTCCAAAAGTCACTGAATTGTGTAGAACATGAAACGGGAAAAAATGTACGTCAAGTAAGAACAAGCATCAAGTAGAGGTATGTAATAAGTGAAATCATGTAACATGTGAAGGCATTTGGTAAGTCAGGGCATATAGAAAGTGAAAGCAGGTATTAAGTGAAGGCAAGTAACAGGTGAAGACATCAAATTAGTAAATCACGTAGCAAATAGAGGCATGTGGCATGTTTGGGCCAATAACAAGTAAAGGCATGAATTCGAAAGGATATGTCGCAAAAGTAAGTCAAGTACAAACATAGGAGTAATAGAAACATGCAAGGTAATAACAAAGATATAACAGTAACAGGCCAAATAGGAACACATAGAGGAAATAACATAAGGAACACAAATGGGAAAGTAACATAAAAAAACACAAAACATTTATGAAAACCAAAGTTTATGGAATGTAAGTGGTTAACGAATGAGTAATAGTATCAAGAATCGAACTCCCATTCCTCTTACATGGTAACAATCAACCGGCCAATCTTATTTTACACTGCACGGCAATACTCATCGTGCCAACATCATATCAACTGCATAGAAATACTCATTGTTCCAAACATAGCCCTAAGGCCCAATCATCATCTCCTATTACAGATAAAGAAGCTTAAGTAACATGACAATAACAGGTATAAATGTGTGTTCGTGATGCTATAGTCATTCAACTATATAAATAGTATCAAAAAACAATACATTTAAATCATTTTAAGATGTCATATATTCTAGCGTGATTTCTAACATAGATAATTAAGTTTATTAGTTATAGAATTAAATAAAGCATTAGTCAAGGAATCACCAAGTTCAACAAAGCAAAAAGAAGCATATAATTTCCCCTCCCGAGCTTGAAAACTATGGCACATGCCTATATGCTCATCACCTTGTATATGCATCACCTTACATGTAGTAAATAATGTCCTTTAGTAGGAAAATTTTTTCCTACAAAGCTAGGTAAGACACTTACCTCAAAAAAGCTAAATCAACACTCAAAGAAGCCCTTCACGTGTAAATCAACCTCCGGACGGCTCGAATCTAGCTCAAAGAACTTAATATCATAAATAAAAGCCATAAGAAATGATTCCAAATAATAAAGCTTCGACATTTAACTAAGATCAAAAAGTCAAAACAGAAGGTCAACCCCGGGGCCGCCGCCTAGAACTTGATAAAATGCACAAATTTCGAATGCCCACTCCAATACTAGTCCAAATGTGTGTATTTCATCCAAATCCGACCTCAAATCGACCCTCAATTCATCAATTTGTTTTTTAGAAATGTTTTTACTAAAATTCCCAATTTTTTCAATTTGATTCATTAACCAATCGCTAAATTCAATATTGGAACCTAGAAATATAAATAAATCAGAGTAAAAAAATACATACCCCAACCCAAATCTGAAAATCCCATCCAAAATCGACCAAATCTGAGCTCCAACACTTTGTGAGAAAAAGTGACTTAATTCGGGAACAAGTGAAAAAAATGTAGCTATTGTTCTAGCTTGAATCAGATCCTAGATGACTCTGAAACTCACATTTGATAACACCAACATAATCCTTTCTAGATTACACCCAAAATAGCCTTTGAATCACTCAATTTGGCCTTAAGACGAGGGGGATACTCTGTTTTGAAGTTTTGAAAGATGTTTGAAAATTTCAAGGACATAATAGGTATTTTCGGAATTGTTTACAAAAATCAGCTACGTCAAAAGCTTCATTTTAGCAATCAAAACTCATTTTGAACTTCCCCGACTCAAACCCTATATGCATTTCAACAATAAACACGCTATGAACCTGCTCCCGCACTCAAAACACCGGAATGAGGTTGTCTCGACTTGATATTGGCCGTCGTCAAACTCCAAATCCTTAACTTAAGTAGTCTCACAACCAACGATCTAAAACACACCAGAGCCCCTCAGGAACTGCATCCAATCATACCAAAGAGTAAAATACATTATCTAAACTTCTCCAAAGGCTCAAAACACCCGCAGGAACATGACAACAAGGAATCGAAGCTTAAACCGAATTAATTTCAATTAAGTTGTAAAATCTCCATTCCTTCAAAAGAGTGTCCGAATCACACTTACACACTTATGATTAGTTCCAAACTTTAAACACAAGCTCAATTCAACTATATAGACCTATCTAACGTCTCGGAACATCAATTGAGTCCAATAAAATAAAAGTCAACTCTTAGTCACACTTATGAACTCTTAAAGTTCATCAAATTGCCAACATTCAATAAATAATGTTGAATCCTTCTAGGAACCTCCAAAACCGAATTCGAAGATACACACATTTCCAAAATCATAATACGAATCTACCAGAATCGTAAAAATCCAATTCCGAGTCTATAAACCATAAAGCCAAACCTTCGTAAACTATTTTAACTTAAACATTCCAAATCGAGAGTCATTCTACCAAGTCAATTTCGAACCACTCAAAAACAAAAACCAACCATACACACAAGTCATAATATATTATGTGAAGCTACTCAAAGCCTCAAACAACTGAACGGAATGCTAAAGCTCAAAATGACCTATTGGGTCGTTACATTCTCCCCCACTTAAATATATGTTCGTTCTTGAATGTGCCAAGAGTCTGTTCAAAGCCATTAAATGTAAGGCTCCATAAAGTTTCACCTAAAATCCGGGGTTTCGTGGTGCCGAGGTGGGCTAATGCATTTAAGGTCTTTCCAGATGAGCTCCTCGGGATCCCACCAGACAGGGAGATTGATTTTGGGATTGATCTGATGTCAAGCACACAACCTATATCTAATCCACCCTATAGAATGGCACCAACAGAATTGAGGAACTAAACGAACAATTGAACGACTTGCTCAAGAAGGGTTTCATCCGGCCGAGTGTCGCGTTGGGGCGCACCAGTTCTCTTTGTAAGGAAGAAAGATTGGTCACTGAGAATGTGTATTGACTATCGGTAGCTCCGTAAGGTCACGATAAAAAATAAGTACCCACAGCAAAGGATAGATGACTTGTTTAATCAATTGCAGGGTGCTAAGTATTTTTCCAAAATTGATTTGAGATTCGGGAATCATCAATTGACGATCAGCGAGCAGGATATTCTGAAAATAGCTTTCAGAACCCGGTATGGGCACTTTGAATTTTAGGTATTGTCTATTGGGCAAACAAATGCCCCGACAGCTTTCATGGATCTTATGAACCGCTCTTTCAAGCTGTTCCTCGAGTATTTTGTGATTGTGTTCATTGATGATATTCTGGTGTATTCATGAAATCGAGAGGACCATGTCGATCATCTCAGGGCGATTCTGCAGACATTGTATCAACACCAATTGTATGCAAAGTTTTCGAAATGTGAATTTTGGCATAAATCTGTCACATTCTTGGGTCATGTTATCTCTTGGATCATCTCAGGGCGCTTCTGCAGACTTTGTAACATTCTTGGGTCATGTTATCTATAAGAGCTTTCAATATATTTTCAAGTAGTAGGAATTGAATCTGAGGCAGAGAAGATGGCTTGAGTTACTCAAAGATTACGACATTGATATCCTATATCATCCAGGGAAGGCTAATGATGTGGCGGATGCTCTTACCCGGAAATCTATGGGTAGTTTGGCTCACTTGGAGGCATATCTAAGGTCGTTGGCCAAGGAGGTTCATCGGTTGGCTAGTTTGGGAGTTCATCTTGCGGACTCTAGTGAAGGAGGGGTGATTGTGCAAAATATGGCTGAATCATCGCTGGTTGTGGAAGTCATGGAGAAGCAGTACGAAAATCTATTATTGTTACAGTTGAAGGAGGGGATTCATAAACATAAGACCATGGATTTTTCTCTTGGCATGAATGATGGTACACTAAGGTACCAAGGTCGACCATGTATTCCAAATATGGTGGATCTCCAGGAAAGAATCATGACAGAAGCTCACACTTCTAGATATTCCCTGCACCCGGGCTCTACAAAGATGTATCATGATCTTAAGGAAGTCTACCGGTGGAATGATATGAAGAGGAATGTAGCGGACTTTGTTGCAAGATGTCCAAACTATAAGCAAGTGAATGCCGAACACCAAAGGCCCGGCGGGTTGGCACAGAGCATAGAAAATTCGATGTGGAAATGGGAAATGATCAATATGGACTTTGTGGCAGGACTACCTCGCACTCCTCGCAAGTTCGACTCGATTTGGGCGATTGTGGATCGACTAGCGAAATCAACATGCTTCTTATCTGTTAAGGCTACCAACACAGCGGAAGAATATGCTCAGTAGCATATCAAGAAAATAGTTAGGTTGCATGGCACTCCAGTTTTTCGTCATTTCTGATCCGGGGGGGGGGGGGG
>MCJB01049252.1:0-24558 GCA_002018475.1 Nicotiana obtusifolia
GTTAATGTCTTGCACATTTGAAGTTTGGCGCCCGGAGGCGCAAATTTGAAGCACCACGAAATTGTTTTTTTTTATGTTTGTTTGAGAAGATTTGTATTGGTGGGACTTGAAATTAAGCCAAGGTGGAGATTTGTTGACTTTTTTGGCTTATTTTCATCCCACATCGGTGGGTTTTGTTTTGGGAAGGAGGTTTGGAGATTATAAATTAACTCCACCTCCTTCAATGTTAGTATCCCAACAAACTCTCTTCTCCCACATTAATAAAAAGCGGGCTGTTTGAGCGGTGCTCGGAGACTAGGCTAAATTGGCCGAACTCCGTTAACAAATTTTCGGGTGTGTTCTTTCTTTGTCTCTTTTATTATTCCGCTTTATTTCTTTTCTGTTGTAGTATAATATTCAATATTATTTGTTGGGTATTTGTATTAGTGTTCTGTCTAGTTCATTTGTTTTTTGAACTAGTTCATTTCACTAGTTGTGTTGTCGTAGTGGGAAAATTACCCGATTTTCCCAACATTCTTCTCTTGCAATTTTGTTATCATAATATGCTCCCAGATGAAATTTTTTCGATTTCTACTTAAGGACTTCTCTGCGCATCAGGATAACAGCAAAAAACGAGTTTATCCCATTACATCATAATGTATTTTCTTAAAGGAGAGTTTTGGCATAATTGGTAAATTAAAGTTGTTGTCATGTGACCAGGAGGTCATGGATTTAAGCCGTAAAAATAGTCTCTTATAAAAATGCAGGGTACGACTGCGTACAATAGACCCTTGTGGTCCGACTCTTCCCCGAACGTCGTACATAGCAAGAGCTTAGTGCACCGAACGGTCTTTTATACTAACTTATTTTCTAGGAAAAGTAGCAGCCTGAAGTGCCATCAAGTTTCATTTTAAATGAGGCAGCTTGTGGTTTTATTACTATTGACTACCAGTTGTTGTATCATTATGAGTTTTTTTGTTGCTAGTTATTGCTCAAAGACAAAACAAGACAAGTTAAATATAAAATCACATTTACGGAAATTGTCTCGAAAAATTTGTAATTTCTTGGAATTCTTGTAAATTTGTAAAATAAATAGAGTATATATAGTGGAAGAAAAAGATTCATAAAGACGGCCTAATTAATTGGGATCATGTTGATAGAATAAATTTGACACCTTTTGCAGTATCCTATTTTGTTAAATCTTTTCCGTTTGTATTGTGTAGCATTAGAGTAGATTTTATTTGATATTAACATATGTAGCTGAAGTTCAACTAGTCAATTAATTATTTATAATATTAGTGATATAACTGCTTAAAGACTGATGTTGAGCACTCCCAAGTATTTTGTGAAGAAGTATTCTACCATGATTTCAATATAAAGTTTGCTTCACTGATGTTTCATGGACTCGTTATGACGAAGAGAGAGCTTCTCTAAAGATTTGGGCATGGAGCTTATCAACCAATGCGGCTGTTATTAGGGTGGTATTGTTTGGGAAACCGAAATCAAAATTAAAAATTTGGATTTTTGGTTTGAATTTCGGATTATGTAGATTTCGAATTTAACCTTAAAATTTTTAGATTTCGATTGTATATCAGATTCAATACTTCTAAATTTTAGATATTTAAAAATTTAAAATTTTTATACTTTATATTTGATGCTATCCATTAGACATTAGTCCTTATCTCATGTGTCAATGTCCAACACATTACCCATTAGACAGTAGCTTATTCCTTTTTGGACATATCAACATTATTACTGTCTCTATTACATTTCTTTGATAATGGAATTTTTTATATGAATATTTTATTTTTTTTCGAGAAAGGATATATATTCTGTTTTAGAAAATTTTGGAACGAAAACAGACAAGAAACTTCAGAAAAGTGAAATAATTCAAAAACGTCAATGTCTTGAAATAGTTGGGTACCATGACCCTTCTTTTTGAAAAAAAATCTGCCATTTGTCACCTTATGGTTCTAGTGAGCACCACTATTTCATTGACTTTTCATAATTTTCTTTTTCCTACCGACTTTTCATAATTGTTTATAAATTAAAGGCTAACTCATCATATCTTGTTTTCGTTTTTAGTTTTTTATCATTTGTGCCGCGTAAAATTTATTAAAGAAGGAAATGTCTTTTTCATTTAGAAAGGCTAGAAGCCTCCCACCACTAACTTTGATGTCTCTGCTATTATACTATTCCATCAATTTGTGTTCTGTAAAGTCTGACATGAAATGAGAAAGATTGCAATCTCCAAGTATTTACACCAAACTTGAATAAGCATTTACATCTTCCCAGCATACAATTGCTCGCCTAAAGATTAGTCAAAACCACACATTGGAATTGGATCCCTACACCTCGCTACTCTTAGCTCCATCTAATCTCAAAGATTGCTCTCTAAAACCCCGCAAAATCCTTCCCAAGAAAATTGAATACTCTGTTTTCCTCTCTCATGGCGATTCTCATCTTCTTCTGTTTCATCAGCTTTATTGCCCCACTTTCTTCTTCCCTTGAACACCATTCCCACTTCGCCAAACAAAGTCTTCGCCAGAACACTACTTCTTCACAGCAATACTTGGAAGTCACTCGTCCATTGCCATTCGCTAATCTCACTCCTTCATGCACTTTTCATATCCTCAGCCACAACTTCAGCAATACAATAGGTCTTCCACCGATCTCTGTATTATACTCTCCTCCGTCCAATTGCTCTTGGACTCACGTGGCTCTTCAGTTCAGTGCTTCTTCCAAAGGTTTCCAATACGACCGTATCGCCGCCGTTTGGCTTGACGGTGCGGAGCTCCTCCGTACTAGCACCCCCGAGCCTACTGATAACGGCGTTTTCTGGTCCGTTACTAAAGACGTTACCAGGTACTCCTCCATCCTGGTCAACGCGAATAAATCTCTTTCTGTCATGTTAGAAAATCTGGTCAACGACATTTACACAGGCGTTTATCATGTTAATGTTAGTTTCCTCTACTATGATGTTAAGCCTGTTGATAATCCAATAGAAATGGGAGCGAACAATTTGAAAAGTGCCTACGAAAAACCCGCAGATTTGATAATACCAATAACATCGGGAAATGGGAGTGAAGGATTTTGGTTCCGATTTCTAAACGAATCAGAGTTGCATGGACAGAGAGTTATTATTCCGAATAACACATATAAAGCTGTGATTGAAATTTATGTATCATCTCATGGGTATGATGAGTTTTGGTACTCAAATCCTCCTGATTCGTACATACAGAATAATAGTTTGACTACCCGAAGAGGCCACGGATCGTACAGGGAAGTTTTGTTGAATATAGATGAGAATTTAGTAGGATCAGTGGTTCCGTTTCCGGTGATTTTCACAGGTGGAATTAACCCTCTGTATTGGGAACCACTTGTTTCAATAGGGGCATTTGATCTTCCTTCTTATGACATTGACTTAACATCATTTTTGGGACTTTTACTTGATGGCCAAGATCACTTTTTTGGGCTTGGAGTTGCGGATAGTATCCCATTCTGGCTTGTGGATGCGAATTTGCACCTTTGGTTGGATAACAATGAAGTGCAGGCTAAAGCTTTTGATCTGGGTACTCCTAAGTTCAAGATTGAGCGGTCTTCGAGTTTTATAGGGTTGGATGGATCATTTGAGGTTGAGTTGAAGAGGAAGAGCCAGATTTCTTCTTGGGTGAATTCGTCAGCAGGCAATTTGACAACTATAGTTTCGCGAGAATTGAAGTTCAAGAACAAGATAAACTTTTATCTGAACGGAACTGAGAAGCACATTAAGCAGAAAATTAAAGAAGAGATTGAAGTTAGAGTACTGTCACAAAGTGGTAGCACGATCTCTAAGACCAAAGTGAAGAGGAAATATCCGCTTACTATAACCAGTAAGACTTTGCCATCAACGGAGAATGGTACAAGCTTGATGCTTTCTGATTTGGACCACGAATGGAAGGAGAAGAAGAAGTCGGATGGAGGTTCTTCAAGCAATTTGACTAATCGCCAGCAATGCAACGGGTGGATGGTTGTTCAAGATCACAATGTTTTATATGGTGGAGCAACCACTCAACAGAGTTATTCTTATGAGGGTCAAACTGGTTGCTATTCTCGAAGCATTACAGCTGCCAATGGCAAGCTTATGAATGACACTGCAAACAGTCTTTGTGCAGCTCCTTTGAAGTTTGGTTCATTTTCCGCTTTGTGACACCCTGTTTGAAGAATCCTCTCTTGCCCTACGATCATCGCGTGTCTAGCATTAGAGTAGATTTTGGTTCCTATTGTCCTGTCTAAATAGTTTGCCTGTACGATTTATGTTTTTGTGTGAAAGGTGCAGGCTTCAATAAGGATGTGTAAAATGTCATGAAATGAATTTTGTTTGATGATTTGCTTGATATAATTATTTTTTGTGCTTTCACATGTGATATGAACCTTTGAATCTGCTGAGTCTTTCTTGTCTTCTGGATATGCAGGAGTAATTGAAGATAATCTCCTCTTGCAACTCTGTTCTTATATCTTGCTCCCAAAAAAAACAACAATAACAACACTGATAGTAAAACAAAAATAAGTACTCCATGGAATTTTGAAACTTGATATCTACGTTAAGACTGCAAGCATGAGCATAACCGAGAAAAGGAAGCAGTGGATCCGAGAACTATGTCTCTCTCTCTCTCTCTATCTATACACACACACACACACAAAAGCTGGTATGCCAACAGGAATGTTACTGTAGATAAGTGTGCCAAGAAGCGAACATCTTTTCATTTTCAGAGACAAAATCACTTTCCTCTGGAAGTATGTATTTGTATAAATTTGAATACTTGTCCTTGAGAGGAAATGAATGAATCAATCGGATATTTTCAGAAGAATATTTGCTGTAACTTGTTGAGAACTATGTTTTCTTTTCTCTCTTTCTCTCTACAGATAAACTGGAGACATATAACTGTAAAATATACAAAACTGTTTAGGACTTTCATATTTTTGCAGTGTCTTTGGGGCGCCAAAAATCTTTCTTACCAACTAGAAACTGCTCTTGATGCAGAGTAACTGACCAATGAAGTGAACGCAGAATTGAGCCAAGTTGTTTAATCATCTGCAAAGTGTCTTGAACTAATAGATATCCACCTGGTCTCAGCATTCTGTCCATCTCCACAGCTACATCCACTAGGTCACATCTGCAAAAAGAGAAAAAGACTAAAAGTTCATTTCAAAAGAAAAAAATTGCCTACAATTCTTGCTAAAGCAAATTATGCAAAAATTAGCTCAAAATAGTAGCCAGGGGTAGTGACAGAACCTTTGACTTAAATTTCCAAAGAGGAAGCTGGAATGTAGAAGATCATATGTCCGCGGATAGGTATTGAAGGACTCGCACCAGTCATGGTATGTGCCAATCAATCCCCTATCAAAGATAATGGGTAAAGTATCCGGTCCACTGATAGGAACGACGTTCATTACCCACAGGGGTCGATCAATCAGTGCTGTAGCAAATCTGTGTTAACAATAGGAGTATCAGTAAGACAATGAGGAAGCAGCACAAGTTAATATGCTTCCAACAAAATAAATTTGTCTTACCCTCCATAGCCTGCATTCATGTCCATCACATTCCTCACATTTGACCAATTTATAGCAAGGCCACCTAAGTACACATCTGATACCAGGGCTGCCCAGTGTTTTGTATCCGCATTGAATATTTCTTCAGTGTCTGTTTCAAGAGATAGACTTAGAGGTTTGTTGTTGAGCCTTTGGGGCCAGGGTGCAGGCCACTTGTAGCTACTTGTGGCGAGTGGTAGAAGGCAGCTGTCCAGTGGCGTGTACCTGTATATTGGATGTGAAATACAAGATTAAGGAAACAATGTGATAATCTTCATCAAATTGTTTCAAGCGTACCATGAACTATTCAGCCTATGGTTCTGGTTGCACATAGGGGGATTATTTTCTATATGATTCTCATAGCAGGAAGATGAATCTGGCTTTTGATATATAACTAGCCCGACTCTAGCTCTTTTAAAGTAGGTCTTTGCCACCATCTTCCAGCACATTGCTTCGGTCAGGTTAACCATAACTGCAAAGAACAAGACAGAAAATCATGCTACCAAGCATAACAAATACAGAGTAACTTAGTTCCAGCTTAACTTCACCATCACAACTTCTGTATTTCTTTCCTTTAAGCTTGCCTCTTGCAGTCATTTTTACATAATTCACCGACAACAAACAGACAGAACATAGAAAAAACTAATGAGCTAGAACCTTTCCAGACATTCTTATGTCCTTCATCCTTCTTATAAACTGGAGTTGCAGACCATATGAAGTACCCTCCTGGCCTAAGAATCCTGTTGAGCTCCATCAATGGTTTTCCTCCTGCAGTTTTCAATTAGTTACGATGTTGACAATGTAGGTGGTAGGACTTAGAAATTTGAGAATAGTCATTTACCATCTGCATGCCAGTGAACCCTGCATCTTGCACAATGAATCATATCATATGCATTATCGGGAAATGCAAGCTTCTTAGTTGCAATGACTGAAAGAGTAGCAGGGATTCCACGCTCGAGTGCAAACTGTATCTGAGCCTCATGTTCATCCTTTGGAGCAAATGACATGGTAATGACATTTTTATCCAGCAAATAACCGCCGAAGCTAGCAACACCACATCCAACATCTAAAACGACCCTTATGTTCTTTCCCCATTCAATTGTTGGAAAAGTCTGAATAAAAACCAAGAAGAAACTCAGATGAAACAGATACCACGAGAACATTAACAAAGGAAAATTAAAATGAACACTAACTACTTGTTTTTCCACATCCTTCCTGAATGATCAGAACTCAAATTAAACACAAAGAATTTAATTTCATATTCCTGCCTTTTCAGCACAACATCCCTCATTAAAGAAACAAAACTTCTAGGAAACAATGAAATAAATAGGTATTGAGTGTGTACAAATCCATTTTGAAAGCAAATTACAGACTCCACCAGATAACTAGTATCTGAATTATTAGCATTTTGGTTTTTTATGGTTACCAACTGCATGAAGTGAATTCATTAGTAATTAGTACAAACTGTTAAACTATACTCGAACAATCTCATGAATTAATAAGAAATAATCATGTAATAGAGCTCGATTTAAAGATCAAAGGAAACTATGATCTACCAAGGTACAGACATTCACGCATGTACATATAACAAATATTATGATTAGGGGAAAGGAATTGCTTTGGTTTGACACGTCTAAGAGTTCTTTTTTGAAAGCGCAGGATATGTAGTGTCTCTTCCTCAAGAGTGAAGCCTCCTAACTTAATATCACAAAATGTCGCTTCTACTGATTATCTAGATTTCAGAGACATCAAGGTACAGACATTAACAAAGAATATTACATTCATTAGATGATTGTTGTAGATGAAAATTAAAAGCAATACAATTGAACAGAAACAAACATGTATTGTAGAAGATTGTTGCTTGGGGTGTTGAAGGACAAGAATGGTACAAATAAACAGAGTACCTTTTCAATGAATTCGATGTAGTGATTTACTCCATCCTTGAATTGTGTTCCACCTCCAGGAAAAACAAAATAATCACCAGATTGTTTTACCCAATTTTGCTCTTTCTTATATTCCACAAGCTTAGGATGAGGAACGTTGTCATACCATATCTATCGCGCAAAAAAACAAAAAAATGAGGAATAGAACATAAATAGTATGACGAATAGAAAGTGACGCTCTAAGAAAACAAAATTAAGCTTTAGCAAATTTAGAAGTTGCTCCATTTACATAAACAGAAAAACAGTTAGTTGGAACAATAATTAGTAACTTCCAAAAACTAACTAAAGCCATATCTAGCTCCATGTAGTTGAGACAAAAATACTGGTAATTTCGTTTCATCTACCTAAAGAAATTTTGATGGACAGAGTTAGCAATCGAGTTACGAGCAAGCAGCTCCAGACACTAATTGTTATAAAGAAAAAAGGTTAAGGCAAATAGAAAATCATATCTACAACGCTTTAAGTTCGAGCCTCCAGCGATCATAAAACCATTGGTTTACAAAATCCCATTAATTATCATTTAAGCAAAGCACCAAGGGAAGAAAGAAAACAAAAATCTTACCACCAAAGAAGTGAAAATCTCACCATGTCCCTGCTCTTAGGCCACGAAACCGGCAACTTATAACCAACCGGCAACGGAATCAAACACCTGGGACTAGGAACAGGACAATGCCTTTCCCTATGCTCCATATGCCTTCGTGATCTTATTGCCTTTATTGCTTTCCAATTATCAAGGCACGGTATGTAATCAACCGCCACGGGACCGGGACACAGCTTCCAATCATAAGAGAACGGTTCCAATTTATTGTTGATTAATGTATCAGAATCAGTATTGACCGTATAATTATTATTCAGCGGGACGTTAGACTCAGGGTTGATTGTAACATTATTATTCAGGGGGACGTTTTCAATTGAAATAGAGTTAGGATTCAAGTCCGGATTATCAGCAGGGATTGATGATTTGGATTGAGTGGTACGTTGAGCAAAGTCGATGGCAACGAATATGGGAGATTTCTGGGAGTTTGAAATAAGGAGGAAAGTGACGAAGATTAGCAAAAGGAAAAACGAGAAGATGAATGGGTAGTTGCGTTGCTTTAAGATATCTTGCATGGACGATGAAGATGATATAGCCATTTTTTTGGATTGAAAATTCTGTGTCTGTTCTTCTGTGTTCTCTCTAGCCAGAGAGATGAGAAAAAAAACGATGACGTGAAAAAACGCAATGCTAATTCAGCATATGCGAGAGAGAGAGAGAGAGAGAGAGAGAGAGAGAGAGAGAGTCAAAAGTCCAAAGGCGAAAAAAGAGAAACTGATGATTTTGAAATATGGTTAGAGATTACAAGGATCTGGGGTGTGAGGGGGCCACACAAAGGAGGCAAATCTGTTAACAGTAGAATCTCATTATATTTTTTATGGCTTGTGTATGTAAACAGTGCCACCGACCCCCAGGCCACGGGGTTTGAGCTCACCCTCCTTTATTTAGTTTTTTTATTTCTTAATAATCGAGTTTTCATTAACAAAGTCCTAGTCAGAGTGCAATTTTTGCTGTGAATAGCAAACTAAGGTTTTAATAAGCACATGGATTTTTGGACTACCATTTGTCACCGAATCCTATGATTTTTTATTCATGCAAGTGGAATTTTGTAACTAAGAATCTTAAACGCAGAATTGACTGCTTACAGTCGAATCAGACAATTGCTTGATGACGCCTTTACATAGTAGTTTGAGATTATGACTGAAATGTCAAATATCCCAACTACCCTTACTCTATATGTTTCCACGTTTACATTATAATCCATAACCCACTAAAATATGAGCGCTCCATCTACTGTTTGGTGAAAAAGAATTCCAAGAGCATAATTAAAATAAAATATATATAAAAAAAAAAAAAAGAATAGGTACGAGAGGTGGCTCAACAGCAAGGAACGACTAGGGCAGAGGCATCTGTCTATTTACAAAAGATCAATATGATTTCAAAAAGTAGTTGATGGCCGGCTAGCTTATTGACGTTGTCACGCACTTAGCTCAGACACGTACTTTTGATAGGTCAAATATATTATTTTAACATGCTTCGTGGACATTGTGCCATCAACACCCTTTGTAGCTTTGCCCAACGGCGTTGTCATTTGCACTTCTGAAGTGACAGTAAACCCATATCATTGCTCAATACATCGGTAAATTTGTATTTTACCAATAGCCGTAAGGACTTAACATCAAGGTTGATTTTGTATACCATCTCAAATACTTGAAAAGAGAAAGGCCAAAAATAAGCAAAGGGCTTAACAAAGGACAGAAAAGAGTAGACAGTTAGGTACGAAATGTGGAGTGTTGTTCAAGTCCACAACAAGCTTCAGTTTCAATCTGTTATTCCAGTTGCTGACTTATCAAGATCAATTTCTCCCATTCCTGTATCTTCTTCCTCTTCACTATCTTCATCACCACTTCTCTCCTCGTTTTCACGTCCAAGTTTAGCCATTTGTTCAGCAAGTAATTTATCTTCCCGTTCACTCACCTGAAAAGATTTTTATCACATCAGAGCCGCAAGACGAGAAATATTAGCCACGAGACAAAAACAAAAAGTAGTGACGAAACTATACAATTGTAGGGTTATTTTTATATGTCGGAACTATACAATTGTACAGTTAATCTCGGTGCTCAATTCCAGTCAATCAAATACTCCCGAGGAGCATCAACCGAGTTTTTTAATCCAAATCTTAAGATCTAACTTGATTCAACAGGAAAATAGTTCAAAAAAGTAATCGGACCACTATATCTGTTGAGCTCCTAATAACAAACCCCCTGAAGTGTCAGCTTTACTTATCAAGGGGGAAAAGGGAGGTCTCAGGTCTTCCCCAGCATCAAATATAACTATCAAGAGATTTACAAGCTTTATTAATTATTGTTTGTTTGTGCTAAATCTTGCAAATCTAAGTCTAAGCTTGATCCATAATCTTGATGTGTCAATTATCCCAATGTCAAAGTAAGGGTCTCTCAGAGTTAGGAAGAAGAAAATACATGACTATAATTGGAATATAAAACAGTTTTAATGAACAAAAATCTCTCACCGCTCGAGGGGCCTCCTTGACTGTTAGTTTCCCTTTATGACGTTCGATTTCCTGGGTGCAAGCCGCAATTGCTTTGCTGAGGACAGCTATACCTTGCTCCTGCTCCAAGAAATAAAGCACATATTGTCATCTGAAATTTGGATTCTGTTTGAAATTTGACATAAATTTAAGAGGCAAGAAAATTATAGGGCAAGACATAATTACAGATTAAATGCCCTCATAAATCAAACACATAAACTCTGTGAATCCTCAAGACTGTAGAAGTAGCAAATCATAATCCAAGTGCCCCACCAAAGAGAGCAACACTTTTTAGCATTTGCAAAGTTCTTCTGAACAATACAATGCACAACCACTACACTGTTTAACTTTTTGCTGCAGCATTTGGAGTGTGATTTATGGAGAGCGCTACTCTTAAGAGTGAGTGTGATTCTTCCAAACAATTCAATAGCACGAGCCTAGACTGTCTGACACTATTACGAAGCAGAATTTTTGCAACCAATCCGTCAAAAACTCACAATCTATTAATTTCCTTTTGTCCCTGTTTTCCCCCTTTCTGTGACTTATTTTCAATGGTACCAGTCACAGTTCATGCTCTGAAAGTATGCTTTGCAACAAAGAATATTAAAGAAACTAATTAGCAAAAAGGAAGGCAAAATGAACATAAATTTTCACAAACAAAAGAATATTAAAGAAACTAATGAGTAAAAAGGAAGGCAAAATGAACACAAATTTTCTGAATTTCAAGTCTAAGTTATGCATTTAAAAGTATTTATAAGGGAGTTCAAGGACCCACTTAATCACATTGTTGTCACAGGCGCTTAAGCCCTAAAGAGAGGCTCAAAACATGTTGAGCGCTTCGCCTCGCTCTGCGGGCGCTTCAGTATCGCATCAAGGCTCTAGACATACTTTCCTTGCCAATGAGTATAATCCTGAAAATGCGACACTTACTTCACTTTATCGTAATTTTTTCTTCAATTTTTTTGTCCATATATTTGTTATTCATGCTTATAATTATTCATGTTATACATCTTTTTACTTTTTCCTCCCGTTGTGCCTTTTTCCATTAAAGCCCACGCTTTATTTGCGCTTAAAGCCTCAACAGGCCTAAAAGATTTTTTGCGCTTTTCACCTTTGATAACACGTCTTAAATCATATATACTGAACTGCAACAATAGATTGTGAAAAGGTCTTCCCAAGCTATTTTGGTGAAGCAGTAATAACATATGAAATATAGACTCAATAAATTTTCTCCTAGAAACTCATTAAGGGATGACAACAAGTATGCTTTCAGCTACACTTCTTACTGAAGGCAAGTAGATAGAGACTTAACTCAAACATCTGGTAGAAACTCAAAGCCCTTGAAGCGACCATCCTTAATTTCCTCAAAATTTTACTTTTTCTTTATCAAGTTTTCCTTAAAAAATCACTTGTAAGCAGCAACCAAGAAATGTCGCAATGCCGCACACGCTCAGTAGAAAACAAAGAACATAAACAGTACCCATGCACAATATAACACCATTCAGTCATTATCTGGTAAAGCACACAACATTTCATCAGGCAACAAACAAGATGCCAACAATTACATAGAGCAGTCTATTACCTTGTCGAGAGTCTGAGCGTTCAGCACATATACTGGAGGCGCAACAAGTTTAATTTTAACTGGGCAATCCTGATTACCGGCAGCTTCAGCTTTACGCATTGCTTTCTGAATCAGATGGTTAATAAACCATCAGTGCAGTTTTAAGTAGTCAATGTTCAAAAAAACTATGCCCTCTACAAGTGTTGACAATAGGTTGAAGAAATAAATAATCACATGAAAAAATGATTCCAACTTTAATAACCTTAATGTGAATAACACCATCAAACTGAAAACATTTCATCTCAATATCTGCTCGGATCTTCAAAGGTTGTGGGGTCATCCTCCTCCTAATGTTCTTGACTAATACATCTTTAACTTCCTCTGATAGAGCAGGAACCACCTTAGTAACCTTTGGAAGAATAAGATAGTATACATCATTTTAACACCAATGGAAGAAATCAACCTAGAAAACGATATGACAAAAGACTACCTCCTGCCCGTCGGGGTCAGTTTCTTTGACTTCACAGGTGAGGGAATTAAGGATTGGATCTGGATCATTGACAATTAGTTTGAATGCCTGGGAATCAAAACCAAGAAATCTACAAATGACAAATCTTGATATCGTTAGAGAAAAAAAAAGGACATTGGAAACAGATACCAATTCTCACCTCAATAGCATGACCATATTTTCTGTATAAAGGCCAACCAACATGTACATAAAGGTCCTGCAATAAACAGATCAGATGATTAATAGAAATTCGAGAGAAGAAATTCTAAAGATCTGGGCAGCTTCAAGAAAAAAGAATTGATCTGAACATAATAGCACAGAGCAGAAAGTAGATCCTGCACAAACAATGCTTGTGTTCAGAAAAGAAAGCAAATAGAACAGTTTAATCTCTCCACCACCTCACTGACCAGTAAATTACGATGATACTTTGAACAATGCTCCCAGCAACCAATCCAGCAGAAAGAAAAGAACAGAGTCAAGATGCTTCTCTATTAATTTAAATTTTTTTCCACCAGGTATCTCTGTTATTTTAATTTTGAAGCACGGTGGTAGGAATTAGCCTCATGCATCGAAATGAAAATTGCTGTTAAAACCCAAGCAGCAAAAAGTGCTTAGTAAAAACAAGGGGCATTTAAATAAACAGTTTCCACATTGCACTTCCTGTGATCCAGCATCAATTTGCTTCATCAAACAAATGAAAACAGTCATGATGTTTCTCTGCCATTTTAATTTTGAAGCAGGGGACTTGGAATGAACCCAAGTAAATGCCAGCTAGCGTCCTAAAGCACGCTCCCTTTCTTTTGGTATCTCTCACTTGGAACCTGATTTGCAAAACTGATACAAAAAAAGTGCCATTTCCCAATCAAGAATCATTTCCCTTGGTGACTCTAGAAGGGGACCAACCAGGTCTTTATGTTGTTCCAGCGAAGGTCGTATCATAAGTTCTAGTTAAATATTAGGAAAGATATGATAAGGCACAACGCCTCAGAGATCTAGGTAGACCACAGTACCATAACTCAAAAATATAACAAAACTGACAAACAGGAAGTAGAAATAAAGCAGCAGAGCACGACATATGGTATTATGTTAACACATTACGGAGTAGTATGGGCAGGGTAATTGCTAAATTCTCATATGTAGATAGCAAATTGATATGTGGTGGTATTCAAAATCTTCCCTCTCACTTGCCCTACCCAAACAATTGATTTCTTCCTCTGAACAATAACTTATTTGAAATTTGTCAATGCTCTCCCCACCACCTGGCCTGTGCCAAACATACACCCAATAGAACAGTTTCATCCTCCAATATATGTTCTTTAAATTGCACTGCGCAACATTAGGCACAGCAAATTGCAGTAGCAGCACAATTTTTGTCTTACTCCTCATAGACTCCCCAAAGAAATGAAATTACATCACGGTTTCAACTTGTCACTAACGCAAAAGTACCCCCAGGAGCTAACAAATTTAGAGCTATTGTGATGTGAAATAAACTTCTGCAAAATGCACAACAATAAATTTTGCATCCTATGATTCTGAAACAACATGGAGCTTTAACATGGGATCCATTAGCAGTATCCGGCAAACAAAATGAGAACCTGAACGCTTAATGTGACAATTAACTCAAATTTTCACTAAAATGTAGGTAATAAATAAAGTAAACTCCTCCGAGTGATTACTCCGTGACTACAGATGCACCTTCAAGACCCTTCACAAGGAGCCAAGATAAGGAGCTTCAAGTGCTCGGGTTGTTGATCTCCACCAAGGATGTCATGGAGAGGTCTTTCACTTATTACATATTGCTAGAATACAAGGAAGGACCTCCAACAGAGATGGGAGCTGAAGAAGAAGACATTGAGGAGCTGTGGCAGATTGCTGGAACTGGAGCTGAAGCTCATTTATTGCA
This sequence comes from Nicotiana obtusifolia, assembly GCA_002018475.1. Classification (NCBI taxonomy): domain Eukaryota; kingdom Viridiplantae; phylum Streptophyta; class Magnoliopsida; order Solanales; family Solanaceae; genus Nicotiana; species Nicotiana obtusifolia. Next base: position 14,549 of record MCJB01049252.1, read on the forward strand.
ATTGCGGAAGCATATAGCGAACGCACAAGAGGGGCTGAAGGATTTTCAGCGTGATCGGCACCTGTGGACACAATTGCGCAGAAGGATCACTGAAGCTCAGACTGGGAGGACATTGCACAGCACGATTGTGCAGGAGGACCACATTGAAGCACGTTGACACACCTCTAAGCGCTCTGAAGACAGGCCAGACAAAGTGGTTAAATTACGCCTTAAGCCACTCCTTAGGGCTATTTTAGGAATTACTTATACCTAAAATAGCTAGAGTATAAATTGTCAATTCTTGGTACTTCATACATTACAATGAACAAAGATAATGATGTCATTTGTCCTTTCCTTTACATTTATGCATTTATGAGTTTAAGCTTTTAATTCCTTTACTGCTTTCTTCAATTGCTTTGATTAGTAAGCAGTTAGCGTTAATTGGTAAGTGATTTGGTTGTGAATTGCTTAATTGCATGTTAACCTTTGGCCAGAATTTGCAAGGGTAATCAATCTCTTGAGGATCTCATAGTTTAGGTGCATTCTTAATTGGGTTTAAAGGTTATTAGGGTTTCTTTATCCTAATTTCTATTGGATTCAAATTAATTTTGTGTCTAACTTCTATCTTCCATTTCCTTGTTATTCTACACTATCCAGGTTTTTGCTTCCGTTTGTGATCACTTAGTGCCATGACCATGGTACGAATACAAGACTTGGCACAAAGAACCAAGCTCCCTCTAAATTCTTGCTAGAAGACAAATATTATTCATCATATGCTTGACCACTGGCGGAGCTAAAAGTAAGGATAGTCCGAAACTATATTGTGCAAGTATAAAAAAAAAATTCTATATATATAAACTATTGAATCCTCTTAATCTAAGGGAAGCTTCTAGGTATAGCCTTTTTGCATTTTTTAAATCCCTTTTTAGCATCCCTGGCTATGCTATGTGCTTGACTATTTAGTGTATTGAGAAATTGAAAAGAAAGGTAATTTTAGTCATTCAGCCTTTATACTCAAAACTCAATTTCAGATACAATTGGCATAACACCTGCAAACACTTCATTTTCCATAATTTGGACAGCATGCCAAATGGTGATTTGGATGAGTGTTGAAATAATGCCGAATAACAAAACAGTCAATTTCTACTTACATTACACTTCAACAACATATCCATATTCATAAGTAATTTCTCCATAATCAAATAATTCAACACGAACAGAAGAAACTTAACATAATAAGTAGCTAACCTCCAAATCGATGTTCATAGTTTCAGCAACGTGGCGCATAATGGAATGAATAAGCTTGCTCTTATTGTACCTTTCCTCACAACCCTGAATATCTTCCTCAGAAACCCTTCGCTTACTAAGATCGATATAACCTCTCTCATGGTCAACCCTAAGAACCATAACGGGCTCGATTCGGCCAACTTTAATGAGACTACTGATACTCCTAATTCGACGGCGAGAGAGCTCGGAGAAAAGGATCATTCCTTCAATGTTATTGTACTCGAGAAGGGAAACATAGGCTCCACTATCAGCCATGCTCTTGACCTGTATCATTACCGCTTGGTCCACCTCAGGATACTTGGCTTCGTACATTCGGCACTCTAGCTTCGGACTATTCGTCGCCATAATGCGGCGAGCGCCGAGCAGTACTAGGGTTTAGGGTTTTGGCGAAGAAGAATCTGTGAAGTATGAATTGTCCCGTGATTTTAGCTGTTTTTGGTCTGTGGTAAGACTGAAAGTGTATACTTATATGCCTGAGTTCTGTTATACACGACTTCAACAAATCGTTGAGTATATAAGTATGCATTAATGGAAAAAGTATAATTGTTGTGATAGATTAATGTGGACTGTCGTATATTGACTTTTTCGTGGAAGTCAAGATAATTGAAAATTATGTTAACCTACGAAAATAAATGATCAAAGTTTAATTAGAGACCTTTTATTTTTATATGAACTTAGGTAATTTCACGAGAAAAGTTGCTACCTCCTTTTTTTGCTTGATACAGGGCTTCCGAGGGGCTCTATCGTATGCCCCGAGGTCGGCGCCTAAGTTGACCGAAGAAGCCAGGAGGGTGCCGCAAAGTACCCTTGCTCGGCAGTGCTCGCGGATTTGCTTCCAATGAGGGTGCCTCTTTTCGGAGTCCCCAGTCCAAGGGCAAGAAATCGAAGAGAAACACCCTTCCTCAACTGGGACTCATGAGAAGAAAAGAAAGAAAACACGATCTGAGCCGACCACAGTGGTTGTTGTCGATGACGGGGAAGCCAGGCTTCCCTTCAAAGGAGAAAAGAACTTCATCAGCTCAACCGGATGCAGCCAAGAGAGCTTCAAAACCCGACCGCAGAAGAAACCCAAGCACTTTGGGGTGAGATGGACCTAGTAGACAATGCTGATTCTCGCTTTTCAGTCCCCATTGTTGTCTTCGGTCTAAGGAGTTTGGACCCTGGGCCTCTTCTGCCTTCGGCCACTAAGCAAATAATAAACAACCCTTTTACTATTGTTGCTTCTTCACCTTTCACACCGATGAGTTCACGTCCACTGACACCAGCTGCTCCTTCACCACCTGCAATGATCACATCTCCTCCACCGGCAACAGACTATCGAAAAAGGGATGCATCCCCCCATGGTCTCCCGTCCATGGGAATTTGGGGCATGATTATTCAACCCCTTTCCCAGATCATCGAAGGAAGAGAAGTGCCACTCTTTCGGTTTCGAAAGAGTGCCATCTTTCGTCCAAGCCGATGGAGCTTGCGAATTATCTGAAGTCGTTGGCTTCGGAGAAAGATTGGAAGAAAATGTGCTCCCTTTTTAGGAAGTGCTTGATAAACAATGCCACGCACAGCGCAGCGCAGGTACCGTATTGGTTTCCTCGTATTTTCTTTTATATTCACCTATTGCAATGAAAATCCCAACTTTGATATTATTTCTTGCATGCCAATTTTCTTGCTTCTGAAGCCTACAAAGGTTGATTTTTGATAAGCAAGAACTCGCTTCTGAGCGGAATCAACTTTTGGCCGAGAGAAACCAACTTGTTGCGCGCCTCCCAATACTGGAGGGAAAAGCTGTTGAGATGGGTGAGCTCGAGGCTCGGTTGCAGCAGAGCGATCTAGATAAAATGGCCAACAATCAAGAAGCTGCTAAATTGCACGAAAAGTTACAAGAGGCCAAGGGTAAGTGGGGCGAGCTCCATGACGCTGCGCTTGCTGCTGCCGAGCACGAGTCTGCCTACGTGGAACAAATAAATAATTTGAAGGCAGACTTAAACTCCAAACCGAGGAGGCCAATGTTGCCGAGGAGAAGAGGGCCCGAATGGAAGATAGGCTTAAGAGGGCCATGGATCAAAACCGGATTAACTCAACTACAAATGTTGAGCTCGACTCTCGCCTCAGTGCCATGAAATCTGAAAGGGAAGAGCTCCAGGCCGAGGTCGATAAGCTTCAAGCCAAATTCACTTCCTCGTTTTTGAGAAGACATATGATATATATCATATGAGGAGCAAAACCTTGGATGAGGGCAAAGTGGACATTTCTAGCATAAACGATTGCATTGCCTAAGCTCGGGAACTGGAGTTATCTGCTCGTCAAAATCTTCCTGTTCAGCCCGTTGTGGCTGACTCTTCGAGTACTGGTTCCAGGTACTCAGGAAAAGAAGGGAATACTGAAGAAGACGAAGATCCTGAACCGGTAATGAATTCGCCTTCCTCTATCGGGGGAAATATAGATCCATCTCTCCCTTCGGGTTCTTGAGGCAACAATGTATAACTTCTTTTTTTTTTCTTTTGTATTTTGTAGTTGTGCCAAATCTCTTACCGATTTTTGCACTTGATAAATAAATGAATAATTTTTTGCTTAAATGTTGTGCAAAAATATTCCCTTTGTGTTTAGTTTGTTAAAGCTTGAGGTATATTTTCATCCGATATCTTTTGATTCCAGGCGTAAACCCTTCCAGAATCTACCCTTTACTATGATGGTTTCATAAGAGAGGGCCCTTATATTTACGGTGCTCTTGAAAAGGACATCCCATGTTCATTCCGGCACAAACATTTAAAATTTTAGTTAACTTTCAAACAATTAAATTAACTCATCATTTGGACAACCAATAAGATAAAAATAAAAGAACTTTATTTTATTCCTTCTATCTTTAAAAGTACACAAGCATTCGTTTGCTTAAGTAATTAAAAATGCCAATACATGTGGCTAACTCGTACAAGTTATTTTTACGAGGCTGATCATGCAGTCCCCGGTCCTGATAAAATATTGATCCTGATTCTAGCAGTCCTCGATTTTCGTGGCACCCTTGGTGTCGTATAAGATATTATCAACCCCTCCCCCTCCCCCTCCCAGCTGTTACAAACATTATATCGACTATGGATAAGTTAAACAGTTGGAAAGATTAAGACGATCTGTGGATTCTTTCTTCTTCTTCTTGAAGTGTTTAAAAGCTGTTTTCAGCACCTTAGCCCATCCCTGCAAAGCAATAATATATTGAAGAGTAGCAAGATTTGTGAAATCATAAATTGGCAAAGAGGATACAACAGCAATTACTCTGCTTAAGTACTCGACTTTTTGATGATGCACACCTAATTAGGATGATATTCAGTTCATTTTCTAATGGAATTCAGTCCACTAGATTCATAAAATCAAGAAAACTATCCAAACACACATAGTACAAAACATCTAGATAAGGTGCCAATGAATGTAATATAACACCTACAATCATTATTTCTTTGTAATAATGTGTTCACGCTTATTGTAAAGATATATATTGAAAATTTATCTACGTCTTGTCAAAGAATATCCAATCTAAACAGGTAAAAGCAACATAGAGAGTGATCAAAAGACCTCTATAAACCCATTAAGATGTCTTCTTTTACCCGATTTGAAATGCTATATACCTCAACCAACATATATATAGCTCCACCCAAAAGCTATGTTGCACGGACTCCGCAAAGTACTGTCGCGCTCGTGTCGGATCCTCCAAATATTCACTACTTTTGAAGGATCCGACATGCCCCCAAGGACATTTTCGGAGAATACGAGCAACATAGTCCAAACATAGTTACTACCACATGTCCATGTTGAAGCAGAAAATTGCAAGACACAGAAGAAAACACCTAAAGGGGGAAAATGGCAAGTAAATCAGCAGCCAAGGAAGGAAGAGCGTGGGTTGGTGTTACCTTTCTTGGAGCAAAATGAGTGTCCATACTTTCATCAGATATGAGAAAGTTGTAGTAACCAGTAATTCCTTTTGCTGGAAGATAAAGAAGACAGAAAGCAGCCATTGCAATACAGGATGGCCCAACGAAGACAAGAGACTTGTCACGATTTCATGGGTTACATCATTTTGATAGTTCCAGTTTTTCTTACACTGTCTTATGCTTGTTAATTCTTCAGTTATTAATTATTACAAGTTCGGAGCTAACATTTCATAGCTAGAACTAATTCAATGGTTTCACACACAGCTATGAACTTGGCCACCTTGAAAATACAAAAAGCATGCACCTAGATAGTACACAAATCGCCATATGGATAAAGATCGTACGTGTACTATCATAATTTAAGAATGTACTTCATCTAGAACATTCAAAATTACATTTTCAATACTACAATCATCGTGGAAACAACATTAGTTTCACTTTGTGAGATCTTCTCTTCCCCTTATTAGCCATCAAGAATGGTATTGAGGAGAAGTCTTAAAGAAACAAAGGAAGAACCACTTTCACTCTTGTCCCTCATTTCTTTCACTCTTTTCCTCACTGGATTTTCACTATCCATTATGCATCTTATAGCATTCTCTTTCTCCTCTGCTCTCACTATTCCCTCATTACTGTTGTTCCCCGTCCTGTAATCCATTCTCAACTCCACTGCCAGCTCAAGATCCTTCACCACCTGAAACGCATTGATCTGCTGCTCACCATATAAAGGTCATGTCACCATAAGAACTCCATGCCATAACCCCAAGGTCGAGTTCCATCCACAATGAGATACAAAACCACCAGTGGCTTTGTGAGCCAAAACATGCACTTGTGGTGCCCAACCACACACCATTCCCCTGTCTTTAGTCCTAATCAAGAATCCTTCTGGCAGTAGCTCATCAAACTTGCCATATTCAGAACCAATGGGCATTTTTATTGATCACAAGAACCTCACCCGCTTCGTGCAAGGGCATTTGCCAACTCTTGTAGCTGTGGAACCTCTAAAACTCCCATGCTACCAAAACACAGAAATAGCACAGATGATGGTTGGTGATCTCTAGCCATTTCATTATTTCTTCCTTATTGTCCTCCCTACCCTTTTGACCTGCAAGGTCAAGATGTGGTCCTATTGTATATACTGGAGGTAGTTCAGGGTCAGATGCTAATGAATTCACAGCATGAGGTTCAAGTTCAGCAAATGTGTTGATAAGAATTCCTTTGGTTTCTTTGAACCTGGCACCATGGTTCATGAATGCTGTGTTCCTTATTGAAAGCAAACGTTGGTAAGACATTTGAGGGGTACTAGGTTGGCATAGGCAGGTATATCTAAATCAGGATCTGTGAGGCTAAATTCCCTCCCATGTTGGGTATGCCAAACAGAGAGGTAAAAGCACAAAACCAAGAAAACCTGCACCTGAAGTGAAGAAAATACAGGGAGGAATGCAAAGTTCATTTGCTACATCAATCATTGAACTGCAAAAGGTATATCTAAACCTACAAAAGATTACTTGTGTGTATATGCGAAAAGGGGGAAGAAAATATAGATAGGGGAACAGGTTCTCAGGGGAATAAAGTCATTTTGCTGGGAAAATTGTAAGGGGAAACTTCAAGTATAAGTTTGTCATCATCAAAAAGGGGAAAATTGTTAAGTTACGTGCCTTTTTGTATTTCTCAGGGGAATAAAGTCATTTTGCTGGGAAAATTGTATAGAGATCTGGTTCTCAGGGGAAGCTTCAAGTATAAGTTTGTCATCATCAAAAAGGGAAAAATTGTTAAGTTACGTACCTTTTTGTATTTTGATGATCTAACAAACTTCATATGAGAACTAGATTGGGAACCTGTTACACATCCTTAAAGTGTTCAAGAACAAGTCACAAGTTCCAACAACTTGAGTCAAAGATGTAGCAGAGGGAACAAATGACTATCAATTGCTCTGTGACAGTACAAATCAACTCTCTACAGCTGTAAAGTCGTTGCACTGTTTATCTGCACACGAAACAGTGCAACAATCATTTTATGGAGCATGCCTTGTACCGGATAATTGCTTACATCATCCCAATGACCTCATTTATATATTACCAACTTGAGGCAAGGGAAAATACACACTTGCATAACCCTAAATCATCAATGTGTTGCCGACTTCGAGTGACCTAAAGGCTTCAAGAACAAAGTAACAACAGTACGAAGGACCAGATCCCAGCACTGTGTTATCATATGTCCTTAGTATTGTTGTTCCTTTGTTAGTGTTATCTACTTGTAATTCCTACTCAGCTTAGTTAGAAGCATTCTGTAGGAAATCGTTTGTAAAATCATAAACCTTGTGTTTATGTTTTGGCTAAAGTTACTCAAAGTGTGAGCTTTGTAATAGAGTTATTACAAGTAGGTGAGGGATTAAGAGTTTAATTCTTAGATTACAATAGGTTGTTCTCTAAAGTTTGCTCAGTTAGTGAAATTGAAATCCTACGAGTGTAGGTCATGGTTTTTAATCCCGTAAGCTGGTAGTTTTCCACGTAAAACTTTGCTGTGCCAAACCGTTGTGTGTGTGTTCTGTGGGAACTGATAGACCGGGTTCTCTATGCAGTGTGGTGGACTCTCAGGTCCTATCAAAAACATATCAATGACTAGGCCAACGATTTTGGGCTCGAGTCTCTCCATTTGTTGTTGATAATTGCATCTTTGACGAGAGGTTTATAGCTTGATATCAAAAGAGAGGGGAAATTCTCTACAGATTTGGTAAACGCTTCTAAGGGCGGTGGTTTAACTTGAGGAAGAGTGATGAATCTGTATCTATCACCCCTAGAGGAGAAACCATCAACATATTCATCTATGCCTGCGTCAAATGGTGGTTGAAGATTGATGATGATCATGGTTACACATAGTTCTTCAGCAAGATTGAGCAAGTTCACTGCAAACTTGCATGTGGGAACAAGGTGACCTAATCCAGGAGAAGGAACAAACACCAGTTCTGATCTTTTCATACTTGAAGCTTATTACAACATGAAGACCAATTGAACTAATGGTTTGTTGAGTGTATATAGGCAAGACTTTAAGGAGCTCATGAGAGTCCATTTTCATTTTTCTTTTCCCATTGACAATATTCTTTTTTTTCGAGGAAAGGATGCGACTGGAACTGTTTATAGTAACACTTTATAACATGGAAAAGACAGTATGTCCGCTCATAAAACTGACTTATCAAATGTCCGCTCGTAACGGAACAAGCGGAATTGCTTCAACTGTTGAGATGCTTCCACTTCTGTTTGATAGGTACCAACAGTTCGAGTTACACCAGGGGTTAGTGAAGAATCACTACAACTAGGCCTTAGTCCCAAACAACTTAGGGCTCGGCGGTATGAATCCTCACTAACTATATTATTTCATTTAAAACTCATCCCACGTTAATATTATGCAATTGTCTAAATTTATGCTGGCTGCCAGCTTACCGCAATTGCTGTTTAACATTTTTAGAGCTGTGGTGGGGTAAAGCAAAAAGAAATAAGAAAAAGAAGATTTTAAAAAACACAACATGTAATTGTTTTGCCTCTATCTTGGATGGGAACAGCTGAGTTTTGGATAAGGTCAGAGAACAGGATGTCCATGTTACCAATTGTATTCCTTTCTATTTTATCTTTCTTGATTAAAATATAACAAAAAATCGAGCGAAATTCCACATATGAAATTTGGGGAAGGTAATGTGTACCCACATCTTACTCTCCTATCTTATGAAGTCAGAGAGGTTATTTCTGACATACTCTCGGCTCAAGAATAGTGAAAAAAATTTACAATATCAACTTATAATTTAGAATTCCTTTTAGATACTAATTAAAACTTCCCTACAACAGGCATTAAAATAAAAGTGTTTGAGATCCGCTACAGATGAACAGAATAAAAAATTTACAAGCCTATAATAAACTATCAGGAAGTATGAACAAACTATTCTAGCACTATTGAAGCACTTGATAGAATCAAATCTTCATTTTATAGCCACTAAGGAACGTGGTGGAATGGATAGAACGCTCCACCCTTGATTAGAATTTAGAGGCCTCAGATTCAATTTCGAGGAATGGACAAATTTCTTGTAAGGAATGCTTCCCCTTAAATGGACCCTACATGGGCGCAAATGTGGATCAGTTGGGCCAGTTATTTTCGTACACCAGATGGTTAAAACAAAAAAAATCTACATTTTATATAAACAGACTAGTAAAACAAATATATAAAAAAGAAGAAGTTTGAATAAACAACTATTGCATTATTGAAACAATAAACTAGAATCTTTACATACTAGTCCACAGTGGCGGATCCAGAATTTTAAGGTCGTGGGTGCTCACTCTCTGGCTATATAAAACAATGATTCATGCAAGAATTAATCCCTTGACCACTTCATATTTGTGCACTCTATTCTCACCTCTTAACCAAAGTACCCACAAGATTTTTTGTTTAATGGGTGCATCCTAGTTCTTTATAACAGTATTCCCTGTATTTTCTATATAATTATACAGAGTTTGCGTCGGGGTTAACGGGTGCTTCAGCACTCGGTACTCGGAACGTGGATCCGCCCCTGCTAGTCCAACAATCCAATAATTATTAATGAGGTAGAATTAACGACTAAGTTTTGCATTATTGTAGAATCTCCATAATATATAAACAGACCAGTCAAACAAACCTGTAAAATCAGTTAAATCAACTTGATCACTAGAAGAGCAGATCAAAGCATTAAGGAACTATCGGTTCTTTACTGCTGTAGAAAAAAAAAAAATCATATTCGACTAGTAAGACTATGAAAGACTTTAATTGTCTTTAAAGGAAAAAAGAAAAAGGGGGTGGTTGGTGGTGGGT
>MCJB01049252.1:29189-65250 GCA_002018475.1 Nicotiana obtusifolia
CCCCCCCCCCCCCTTTTGTGTGTAATGAAGTCCCCACTCCTTTGTAAACATATCTTGTGCATATATATATAAAGTCTTCTTCTCTTTCCTTGCTGACTTGTTTCGATTTTTTTTTATTACGATGATTCGTCTTGGTGAATTTTCTGTTCTTTGAACTCAGTTTGGACTTGGCCAATTCTGGGATATGCCTTAGTAGACTTTTCTTTCCTTTGATTAACTTGGTAGGGCCTTAGCCTCGAAAAGATTTGGGGTTTGCCTCAATAGGTCTTATTTCTCTTCGAGTTTCATTAACTCAGTACGGCCTTAGCCTTTTAAGAAATTGGTGCTTGCCCCTTCGAGTTTCATTAACTCGGTACGGCATTAGCCTTTTAAGAAATCGGGGCTTGCCTTTGTAGGTCTTATTCCCCTTTGACTAAATTTGATTTTCGGATAAATCCCTGAGTAGTGTCAGTATTTGATTGAACAAAGAAAATCGAAACGATCCTTGGGCTCGGAGACAGAATATTGGTGCAAGAGAACTTTATTCATATTCATGTGCTTGTACAATTTATCTAGGGGATAGATCAATCTATTTGGGTATGGTTCCTTTGACCGTTTGACCCTTACATCGATTCCTAATGATCTTTGAGAGGTTTCCCTGAATTGAAGTAGCTAAGCAGTCTTCTGACATTTGAGGTCGATCGAAGTTTAGCACCGAATATTGTTGTCTTCAATATACGACCGGTCTTCAAATCTAAGTTAGCATGTTTTCTGGTTGCCTCGTTAAAAACCTTGCCGTAAAATCCAATTTGGGACAAAACCGGTCGAAGGGAAAAAGAGTGCAACGCGTGCGTTTGGTCCTAACGTCCCGTACTTTCCGACTTGAGGTTACTTTACTTGATACCTGCGAGTGTTAGTTTGCCGATGTAACATAAAAACAAGCAAAAAATGAAGAGTGAATATCATACCTCAACAGTAGTATCGTTTCAAGTGATTTATGTTCCAATTATTTGGCAGCTGTTCGCCGTCCATTGTTCCGAGCTTGTACGATCCCTTTCTGGTGATCTTTATTATGGAATAAGGTCCTTCCCAGTTTGGTCCCAATTTCCCTTTGTTCGGGTCTTGAGTGTTGGGTGTGACTTTCCTGAGTACTAGATCTCCGATGTTGAAATGTCGAAGATAGGTTCTCCTGTTGTAGTATCTTTCGATCTTCTGTTTTTGGACGGCCAATCGAACAAGGGCTGCTTCCCTTCTTTCGTCCAATAGTTTCAGGTTCGTATTCATAGCCTCGCGATTCGATTCCTCGGTTGCATAGCGGAACCTGACACTTGGTTCACCAACTTCGACCGGTATCAAAGCTTCAGCACCGTACACCAGGGAGAAGGGGGTGGCTCCGGTGCTGGATTTCTTGGTTGTACGATATGCCCATAGGACTTCAGGCAATATCTCTTTCCACCTCCCCTTCGTGTCGGTTAACCTCGTTTTGAGATTTCGAAGTATGGTTTTGTTGGTGAATTCGGCTTGTCCATTGCCGCTGGGGTGATTGGACGTTGATAGGATCCTTTTGATCTTGTTATCTTCGAGGAACTTCGTCACTTTGCTGCCGACGAATTGTTTCCCATTGTCACACACGATCTCTGATGGCATCCCAAACCGACATAGGATGTGATCCCAAATGAACTCGATTAATTCTTTTTCCCTAACCTTCTCATATGCCTGCGCTTCAACCCATTTGGAGAAATAATCAGTCATAAAAAGAATGAATAGAGCTTTACCTAGAGTGTGGGGAAGAGGGCCGATGATTTCCATTCCCCATTTCATGAACGGCCATGGTGACAAGATTGAATGCAACGTTTCCCCGGGCTGATGGATCATCGGGGCATGTCTTTGACATTCGTTACATTTGTGAACGAACTCCTTCGCGTCCTTTTCCATATCAATCTAATAATAAACGACTCTAATTATTTTTTGGATCAGGGGTTCAACACCCGAATGATTCCCGCAAGTGCCTTCGTGTATTTCTCTTAAAATGTATTCGGTGTCACCCGGTCCCAGACATATTGCGAGGGGGCCACCGAACGTCCTTCTAAATAAGGTTCTGTCATCGGATAAACAGAACCGAGCCGCCTTTGTGCGCAAGGTTCTTGATTCTTTTGGGTCCGAGGGGAGCTTACCAGAGCTTAGGTACTCTATGTACTTGTTCCTCCAATCCCAGGTTAGACTTGTTGAATTGATTTCGGCGTGGCCTTCTTCCACTACCGACCTCATGAGCTGTACGACCTTTTCGGATTTGATCTCATCATCTTCGACCGATGATCCTAAATTGGCGAGGGCATCAGCCTCGCTGTTTTGCTCTCGAGGTATGTGTTACAGGGTCCATTCTTTGAACCTATGCAGTGTAACTTGTAGCTTGTCTAAATATCTCTGCATTCGTCCTTCCCTGACTTCGAAAGTTCTGTTGGCTTGATTTACCACAAGGATGGATTCGCACTTAGCTTCGATTATCTCCGCTCCCAGGCTTTTGGCTAGTTCTAAACCTGCAATCATAGCCTCATATTCCTCTTCGTTGTTAGTTAGTTTTACAGTCTTGATAGACTGTCGAATCGTATTACCGGTTGGGGGCTTTAGCACGATACCAAGCCCCAATCCCTTCGCGTTCAAGGAACCATCTGTGAATAGGGTCCACACTCCCAAAGGAGTCCTCGATCCGGTCATTAGCTCTCTTTCGACCTCGAGTATTAGCGATGGCACAAAATCAGCGACGAAATCCGCCAACACCTGAGTTTTAATTGCAGTTCGAGGTCGATATTCGATATCATACCCACTTACTTCGATAGCCCATTTGGCCAACCGGCTGGAGAGTTCGAGCTTATGCATTATGTTTCTTAATGGGTAAGTCGTTACGATGCATATGGGATGGAATTGGAAGTAAGGTCTTAGTTTTCTAGAGGCACTCAATAAAGCGAGTGCCAGTTTTTCTTAATGAGGGTATCTAGTTTCAGCCTCACCTAATGTTCTGGTAATGTAATAAATTGGAAACTGCATACCTTGTTCCTCTCGAACTAGGACTCCACTCACTGCTACTTCCAAGACGGCAAGGTAGAGGTACAACCGTTCTCCTGTCTTCGGTGTGCGCAGCAAGGGCGGGCTAGACAGATGCCTTTTAAGTTCTTCTAACACGTGTTGGACTCCGGTGTCCGCGAGAAGTTGTTCTTCTTTTTCAATAGATTGAAAAATCGGTGGCTTTTATCGGATGATCTCGAAATGAATCGTCCCAAAGCGGCTATTCGGCATGTCAGCTTTTGTACAACCTTTACATTATCTACAACTGTGATGTCTTTGATAGCCTTGATCTTCCCGGGGTTGATTTCTATCCCTCGATTCGAGACCATGAAATCAAGGAATTTGCTTGAGCCCACACCGAACGCGCATTTTTGGGTTCAGCTTCATGTTGTATTGTTTCAGCACGTCGAATGCTTCCTGCAAATGGTTCAAATGGTCCTCTACTCGTAGGGACTTAACTAGCATATCATCAATATAAACCTCCATCATTTTTCCTAGTTGTTTTTCAAACATTTGGTTTACTAGGCGTTGGTAAGTGGCTCCCGCGTTTTTTAACCCGAATGGCATCACGTTGTAACAATATGTGCCATTCTTAGTGATGAAGGATGTCTTTTCCTGGTGTTGCTCCCTAACGCACATGCAAGTATACGCGGTCGACAAGTAATATAGGATTATGAGTCCAGGTTGTCGTACCCACAGGGGCTTAAATTAACTACTTTCTAACGAACTAATACTGTTATTTAAACAAGCAAAATCCGAATTCAAGAGATGGATTATTCTAAACTATAATTCTCATTTATATCTACTAATTGCAAGGAACAAATTACGTGTTATGTAATCAATAAAACAAATATTCCAGGGTTGTGATTATTTTTCCAATCCTATTGTGTTTTAGTTGACTTCCCGTTCATATAATTCATGTATGGTTGCTAATTAATCGATAAACATACTCGTAGCCTTCTTCCGAAGTACTAATCGCCTATTCTTAATAAGATTAACACCTATATTCCTATGGAATTAATCTATCAAGAATGCAATAAAAATACGATATTTAATTAAGCATGGTGATTAAGTATATTCCTATCCTAACCACGAATCCGCCCCCCCTTAAAAGGTTAAGAACATGCTTTCTCCAATTCTTTTCTAATCTAAGCGTAGTTTTCCCATACATAGCATAGATAATTGATAGAACTCAATTGATGGCCAAAACAATTAAGCAATTAGGCATATAATTGAAGAAACAACCATATGATTATGAATTATAAACAAGGAATTGTCAATTTCGAATCACAATATTCATGGCTAATCACAACCCCAGAACAAGGGGTGATTAGCCACTCATGTTCATAATAATCAAAAGATAAAGTATGGAAAAACTAATAAAAATACTAGACAGAGATGAAAACTGATGATTGATTGCTCCTGTGCGATGTTCCGTCGCGTTCTAGACTCCAAAATCACGTTCTCCTCCCTATTGGGTTTGGAGGTGTTTATATAGGAGTTGGGAAGGGTTGGGGTCGAATTAGTGGACTCCTAGACGGACTAGGACGAATTCCCGAAGTCGGCGCCCTGGCTGGTGCCAGGCACCCCCCAGGGCGCTGCATCCAGTGATTTTTCTCCTGGGTTCTGCCTCCAGCGCCACAGATGGCGCCAGGCGCTGCCTGTGGCGCCCAATGCCTCTTGGTTCGCTTTCATCTCGTTTTGGCTCATTTCTTGCCCGTTTCGCCCCCAATTGCTCCCGACTCATTCCTACACATAAAAACACATTACATTAACATGAATCGAAGTAATTAACATCCCAATTTCATAAAACAAGAGCCAAATATAAGGTGATTTACATAGCAATATATATCTTTTACACCAAACATCAACACCCCACACTTAGACTCTTGCTCGTCCTCGAGCAATGGGATTATATACAACCTTCCCAACTACCAAACTCTTCATATCATCACGAAACATTCGACTTTTTAAACAAATCATACTTTTGAACATAATCAATACTAGCAAATAAGCATGCACACATAATTAATCCATATACTTCCCTAAATTCTACTTAAGTACAATACTTTCAATATCATCCAACAACCCAAATGTCACCACCCAACCTCAAAAGCCGACTTGCCACATTAAGTAATTTCAATGCATATACTTACCTAACAAGACAATTTATACATTACCAGTCGCTCATGAAATCACGTGCCCTCACCAAAATCTAAAGAGTGAGCATATATGAATAAAATCACACACAATTGAACAACATACCCTCACTCTCACAAAGAACTCATATGCTTCCCGTAAAGTACCATAAGCTTGCCCGTAGTGTAGATTTCCACTAATTGAGTCAGTCAAATCTAAGATCAACTAGGACTTTTAAGGTTGTAATGTAGGCTAGGGGATGGGTAGGATAAATCTGGTAATAGTGGCTAATCCTCCTAAGCACTTAATACACTACAATCACATTTCGAACACTTTTCCTTCTTTTCAATTACTAAACTTGTCTCATATACATAGCCTTTCTTTTTCAACTCAGCAATTCTATCATTTCACTAGCACAAACCAATAGGAGGTGTTTTTCTATATCTTTTTCACTAACATTTTTTCTAACAATTTTTTTCTTCTCTTTTTTTTTTTCTTCACACTCCATAACGATATTCATCAGCTAGTGATTCTTAACTTTAGCTTCATTGCACCGACAAGTCCTTTCACGGGTCCCCTCATAATCAAGACAATCCCCCAACTCTACCCTTACTTCTTTTAGCGACTAAGTGCCTTAGGAGGTAAAGGTTCAAATAAGGTCTAATTCAAGAACAAAATAAGGGAATAACTTGTAATGTAGGTACCAAAGGAAAGGACTATAGGCTCAACGGGGCTAGCAACGGACAAATTTACAATTGATGTGACAAGCACATCCATAATCAAAAAAGAAAGTGCCTATATCATTTCTTAGATTAGCCCAACTTACAATTTCGCTTCAATTAACACACGGGGCAAGTTCTAGACTATACAGGATAGCACAGAGAATAAAAAATCTCACTCACACAATGCACATGACTCAATCACGACGGTTCTGTTCAAATTTCAAGTTAAGCAAGCATATATAATTGAAACAATTAAGCAGTAAATACACTAGATGATATGCAAGTCAACGATTGAGAAGAGGTGTCACAAATTGGGTGGATTTTCTTTAGGCTTATAACTTAACTAACGGGAAGTGGATCATGTGTCATAGCCTATTGTACTAGCATAAACCATGTCAAGAAGCATTACTGCATAGCTCAGTTCTTCCTAATATAGTCCTAAAAAGATATTAAAGTTGCCCGGTTCGAGCTACATCCTTGGAAAAGAACCAGTGCCTTAAGAAAAACCAAGAAATATTACCTAACTAACCTATAAATCAAAAAAAATCTTTTTGTTGTTTTTAATCAAACTTTATCCCTCAAGAAAACGATCCATCGTCGGGAAAAATCTGAAATTTTTTTCAAAAATTGTCAGTTTATACATTAAAATACTAACAATACAACTATTAAAAATAATAACACTACAACTATTAAAAATACAAAAAATAAAACTAAATCATACATGATATACATTCACAACACTGACAACACATGTATTTCCCACCCCACACTTAAACAATGCATCGCCCTCGATGCATGCAAACATGTAAAACAGAGCAGGGTGAGAAGAAAACTCCCTGTTTCCGCCTTTTGGGTTACTGTCGATGTGGTGGAGGAGTTTCCAACGCTTGTACCTTTGCTAATGTTGTCACGGGCCATATTATCCTGCAACACAAGTAAACACGAATGTGAGCAATGTTCAAGACATATGCCATAGGTTGGCATGCAAGTCGTCACATGACCCCACACTTAAAATTGAAGCATAAGTACAAGTGTTGAGCCATAGTGTCCCGACCCCAAAATTAAAATCGTGGAACATTCTGCCTGCAGCGCCCCAGGCAGCGCCGGGCGCTGGCCTGGGTGCTGCTTTCCGAAACTTCCAAAATCTTTTTTTTTTTTACCACTTATATGTTCTACAACATTACATATAATACTTCTACGTCTATACATCAATTGTATTACCCTATCTAGTCTAAAAGAATAAATCAAGAAGTTAAACTAGGAAAGCGATAAAAATTGGGTTGCCTCCCAACAAGCGCCTGATTTAATGTCGCGGCACAACTCAGATTCTTACTATCAATCTGGCTTGATGTCTAGCCTTCGAATTTCTTCAACAGATGGCCTGAGATGGGTCAGAGTGACAGGCCTTTCCAACTCTTCTGCTTTTCTGAACCCCGTGACATAATTGTCGAAAATATCCAGTACTTTCTTAATTTCTTCCGTCATTCCATCTTTACTCTTTTCCATATCCCCAATCAATGCTCGTTCAATAGGATCAACTGGGCTCATGTAAGGCACTAATGATGTGGAAGCATTCTCCACTACCGAGATCATTGCTAATTCCTCATAATGGGTAGGCAACCGGAGTGCTTTATAAACATTGAATACTTCTTCTTGATCACCCACTCTCATCGTTATTTTACCTTTGCAGACATCAATAATGGCGCGGCCTGTGGCTTGGAACGGACGCCCCAAATTAAATGGGACGTCCTGATCTGGCTCGTAATCTAGGATGATGAAGTCAGCAGGAAATATAAATGAGCCAACTTGGACCAGTACATCTTCAATCACTCCCTCTGGCTGAGCCAAAGAACGGTCTGCCAACTGTAATATAACTGTCGTTGGGCGTGGGTCGCTCAACCCCAACTGTCTGAACACTGAAAGTGGCATCAAATTTGTACTCGCTCTGAGATCACATAATGCTCTTCCCACAGCATGTTTCCCAATTGAAATCTGAATGGTGAAGCTGCCCGGATCTTTCAGTTTCTGTGGCAGCTTGCCTTGAATTCTAGAACTGCACTCCTCAGTAAGTGCCACCGTTTCAAATTCAGTCAATCTCCTTTTATTGGCCAAAATATCCTTGATATACTTTGCGTATTTAGGCACCTCTTGCAAAATATCCACCAATGGAATGTTGATTTGTATCTGTTTTAGAATTTCAAGGAACTTTTTGTATGCCTCATTATCTCTCAACTTCTGTAACCTTTGTGGAAATGGAGGTGGGGGCCTTGAAACCAATTGTGGGGGTTGCTTAGCTCCTGCCTCTTCAACCGATTTCTCAACCTCTTTAGCCTTCTCTGCTGTTACTTCGATGGTGATGGGTTTTTCATTGAAGGTCACCTGCTTCTTCTTTTTCGATTATACCTCTTCCAACTGTCTCCCGTTCCTTAATGATACAACATTCAGTGCTGCCCTTGGGTTAGCTTCAGTATCGCTGGGCAGCGCTTCAGCTGGTTGAGTATTTTGAGCCCCGACCAGCTGTCCCAACTGGCGTTCCAGATTCCTCACTGTTGTGGTGAGGGTTTGGTATTCTGTTCTGAATTGTTTGTTGTCCTGCACCAGCTGCTGTAACAACTCATTCGTATTATCATCTGATTGTGGAGGTTGCCTTTGTGGTTGATTATAATGCCCTTGTGGTCTTCCTGGATTCTGCTGCTGCTGATGACCACCCCATGAAAAGTTGGGATGATTCCTCCAATTTGAATTGTAGGGATTCCCATATTGTGTATTCTGATTTACGGGCCCCCTGTTCTGCTGTCCCACATAATATATGGATTCCGGATTGGTGAGGCACATATCACTTGTGTGGTTGTCAGCACATATCTCACAGCATAATGACATTTGTTGGACCTGCTGTCTTGGTTGAACCTGCTGCATCGTCATTCTGTTTATCTGATTGCCAGTTTAGCCATCTCTGCTCTCATAGCTGCAAGGTCATCCAATTCGATTAACCCAGCTCCCTTTTGTTTAATGGCTCTGCGCGAATCACCGTCACCTTGCCAATAATGATCATTGGCCGTGAAATTGTTCAGTAGGAGTTGGATTTCACTATACGGCTTTGCCATGCAACTGCCCCCGCACGCTGAGTCAAGGTTCATTTTCGAAGCTTCATCTAGCCCATCAACAAATGTGTGTCCCAGGACCTCATCTGTCTGGCAATTGTGTGGACAGTCTCTCAGCAGCTTCTTATACCTTTCCCATGCCTGTCGAAAGGTCTCTCCTTCCCGTTGTTCAAATCCCAAAATCTGGCTTCTCAGTGATTTGGTGTTCTTGGTTGGAAGGAATTTGATCAGAAATTTTCTGGCCAGGTCATCCCATGTGTAAATACTGTTGGCGGGCTCCTTTTGCTACCACTCTTTTGCTTCCCCCAATAGAGAAAAGGGAAACAATGTCAACCTCACATAATCTTTAGACATATTTGGATAATTATAAGTGTCCGTGATTTCCAAAAAGTTCTGAATATGTCGTTGTGGGTCTTCGTGCGACAGTCCCACATACTGCCCTGTAGACTGGATTAGCCACACCATGTATTGTTTCAACTCAAAGTGCCCTGTGATTTCGGGCTTGACAATCGCCTGAGTCATCTTGGCAATATTTGGCCTTGCAGCTTCAATTACTGTTCTTTCTGCATTCCCTGCCATCTCAATTGGTTGTGGTTGAACAACAATGTCCAACTCTCTGTTAATTCTGCTTCTGGCTTCTACTTCCCTCCTTATTCTGTGTGGTGTTCGTTCAATTTCTGAATCAAAAGGAAGAAGGTTGTTTGCGCTTCTACTTCTCCGCATTCAATAGAAGAGCCTGTGTCAACGCTAACGGCACCAAAAACTTGTTGCTCTCTAACACACACGCAAGTATACGCGGTCGACAAGTAATATAGGATTATAAGTCAGGGTTATCGTACCCACAGGGACTCAAATTAACTACTTTCTAACAGACTAATATTGTTATTTAAACAAGCAAAATCCGAATTCCAGAGATGGATTATTCTAAACTATAATTCTAATTTACATCTACTAATTGCAAGGAACAAATTACGTGTTATGTAATCAATAAAACAAATATTTCAGGGTTGTGATTACTTTTCCAATGCTATTGTGTTCTAATTGACTTCCCGTTCATATAATTCATGTACGGTTGCTAATTAATCGATAAACATACTCATAGCGTTCTTCCGAAGTACTATTCGCCTATTCTTAATTAGATTAACACCTATATTCCTATGGAATTAATCTATCAAGAACGCAATAAAAATACGATATTCAATTAAGCATGGTGATTAAGTATATTCCTATACTAACCATGAATCCGCCCACCTTAAAAGGTTAAGAACATGCTTTCTTCAATTCTTTTCTAATCTAAGCGTAGTTTTTCCAAACATAGCATAGATAATTGATAGAACTCAATTGATGGCCAAAACAATTAAGCAATTAGGCATAGAATTGAAGAAACAACCATATGATTATGAATTATAAACAAGGAGTTGTCAATTTCGAATCACAATATTCATGGCTAATCACAACCCCAGAACAAGGGGTTATTAGACACTCATGTTCATAATAATCAAAAGATAAAGTATAGAAAAACTAATAAAAATACTAGACAAAGATGAAAACTGATGATTGATTGCTCCTGTGCGATGTTCCGTCGCGTTCTAGACTCCAAAATCACGTTCTCACCTCCCTATTGGGTTTGGAGGTGTTTATATAGGAGTTGGGAAGGGGTAGGGTCGAAATAGTGGACTCCTAGACAAATTAGGACACATTCCCGACGTCGGAGCCCTGGCTGGCACCAGGAGCCCCCCAAGGCGCTGCGTCCAGTGAGTTATTTCCAGCTTCGGCCTCCAGCGCCACAGGTGGCGCCAGGCACTGCTATGGCGCCCAATGCCTCTTGGTCCCCTTTCGTATCGTTTTGGCTCGTTTCTTGCCCGTTTTGCCCCCAATTGCTCCCGACTCATTCCTACACATAAAAACACATTACATTAACATGAATCGAAGCAATTAACATCCCAATTTCATAAAACAAGAGCCAAATATGGGATGATTTACATAGAATTATATATCTTTTACACCAAACATCCGGATTCTATTGGCCTAAGCTATTCAAGGATGCACATGCTTCTATAAAAAGTTGTGATAGGTGCCAAAGGACGGGTACAATTTCAAGAAGGCATGAGGACCCATTGAAGGGCATACTTGAGGTCAAAATCTTCGATGTTTGGGGAGTAAACTTCATGTGATCATTTCCAGCATCAAATAGCGATCGGTACATGCTGGTTACAGTTGATTATGTGTCAAAGTGAGTTGAAGCCGTGGCTTTGCCTACGAATGAAGCTAAGTAGTGGTGAACTTTGTGAAGAAAAATATTTTCATGAGATTTGGAGCTCTGCGTGCTTTGATCAGTGATGGAGGTACTAACTTTTGCAACAAACTGTTGGGCAACCTCTTGGATATGTATGGGATGAGATACAAGGTCGCAACTACTTATCATCCGCAAACTAGTGGTCAAGTTGAGGTTTCGAATAGGGAGGTGAAGCAAATTTTGGAGAAGACAGTGAGCACAAGTTGGAAGGATTGGTTCAGCAAGCTAGATGATGCTATATGGGCATATCGCACTGCATCAAAACTCCAGTTGACGCTTCCCCGTACTGGGTGGTTTATTAGAAGGCTTGTCACCTGCCTATTGAGCTTGAGCACAAAGCATATTGGGCAATCAAGAAGCTCAAATTCGATATGGATCTAGCTGGGAAAAATGGATGTTGCAACTAAATGAGCTCGAAGAGTTTCGACTGCAGACATATGAGAATGCAAAGTTGTATAAAGAGAACACAAAAACATGGCATGACAAACATATTTTGCATCGTGAGTTCAAACTAGGTCAAGCCATTCTATTGTTTAATTCAAGGTTGAAGCTCCTTTTGGGGAAGCTCAAGTCTAGATGGTGGGGTCTATTTGAAGTAGTGCGGGCTACAGAGCATGGAGCTGTTGAGATACGTGATCCCGGAAGTGATGGCACATTTTTAGTCAATGGGCAGAGAGTGAAACACTATTGGGGTGCTGGCGTTCGTCGTCACAAAACTTCGATAGACTTAGTGGATGCTTGAGGGAACATTTTGTGTCGTGCCGCAATATTAAATCAGGCACTTGATGGGAGGCAACCCATTATGATGTTGTATACATCATGCCATGACATTAACTAAGGAGCTCGTTGCAAGGAAATCCAATTTGTAGTGTAGATTTTGTTAATTTGCTTTCTAATTTTGATTTTAGGTACTAACAAAATCTGAGTTCTGGTGTTTGAATAGGTGTGCGAGCAGGTATAAAATGAAATGAACTCAGTAAGAAGTCCAAAGCTCGAGGGATTGCGCCCCAAAATTTGCACCACGAGGCCAGTCGCGCAGTAAACCTCCCGCTACAACAGGCGAAGAGCGTTGTCGCGCGCGGTTCATCTCGCGCTGCACCTAGCGTCACCATGCCTTCATCTCGCCGCACACTAGGATTTGCCTAGTCCGTCACTCGGTGCACCTCGCATCCCAACTTGCAAGGCCAAGTAAGCGTTCTGTTCTTCTTTTAATTTAAAACCCTTCCCTCACCAGTTTTAAATCCCCCACAACACATAAAACACAACATACGCCCAAAACACCTCAACAAGACCACTGCCTCCCATCTCTCCTTCTCTTTGTACCTCAAGCAACCCCCCTCCCCCAATTCCCTCATCTCACTCAACACTCTCTCAAAAAGCACCACTAATTGAAGACTGTCTACTCTTCTACAACATTCAAGGTATGGATTTTTCTCTCCTTCTCCTCTTGTTTGGGAATAGTCGAGGTTAAAATTGCAAAGTGCAAAAATCTATGAATGCGATGAATGACAAATTGTGCATGTTTGTCCCAATCCCATGAAACCAATAGGATTTTTATTCTTGTAGTTCATATGAAGATTTACACTCGAATCCCAAGCCTATTTGGGAGGGTGAGGCAATCCCTCACCCACACAAAAGCATCAACCATCTTAGTGCACAACATGTGTTTGATAAAATGTCTCAAAGGCACGTTATGTCACAATTGGAGTCCGAGTCTCTGGGATTGATAAACTAGTGGATTGTAAGGTTCTCGAACATCAAAATTAAGTGTGGGGTGGCTCACTTGAGCCAGGTTGAAGGGTTCAAGCATTTTGATTACATTGTATTACATCATGAACTAGTTGTCTTGTAGCATTGCTTAAATTCAAGTGGTGAAGTCTGAGTAGCCTCGAATTATTTGACAACTAGATGCTAAACTGCTAAGTGTGGGTTCGTACAACCGTGTTTCAAATTGATTAAATGTGTTCTATAGTTGGCTGACGTTTGCTTGTGCATGTACAAAACAAAGATGGCGTGACCAACTGATAAGGGAAAAGGAAAATCTGCGGCTACCACAAAGGGGAAGACATCCTCTATGCCACCACGAAAGAAGAAAAAAGGGGGAGAAGCCACATGCTGTTAGGCTGAGGGGCTGAGGGTAGTTGCAGAAATGGCAGCCTCACATCCCAGGCCCCCTAGGCAACAAGAGTATAGAATTAAAAGTATACCCGCCCCCCTCTCTTATAGAATGGTACAAGCATTGTTGCCCCAAGCATATGCATCCTGATATGGCCATTGAGGAGCATCACTTAAGAGCTAAGTATCTGGCGATTTGGAAATCTGTTCATAAGCTCGGATTAGGATTTGTGTTTGGGAACCCCTGGTGACATTAATGTGAATATTTTACGGGAGTTTTATATCGGATTTGACCTAGAGGATCCAAAGTCGTACGTTCCTATTAAGGGTAGATTGATTGACTTGCCATAACCATCTGCAACTACTTGGGGACCGTAGATATCCCAATTTCATTGCCTGCCCAACGTATCGAGAGCTGAGACACACGTTATGTGGTATCAATTATATGGTCGCCTGGGTCGATGACAAAAAGACCGGCCGCCTGGGTCGGTGACAAAAAGATCGGCCGCCACAGAAAATTCTTGATGAAGAAAATGAAAATAGAGGCACAGGTTTGGTTGAAGTTGATTAACACTTGGTACATGCAATTCATGACACTTTGGTCAGGAAAGATAGGGTGTGCTTGCTGTACTTTCTGATGACCAGCAAAAAAGTTAATATGGACGAGCTGATACGTCATTAGATGACACTTGGGAGAAAGAGTAAGTGGGTTGATAGACTATTCTTTGGCAATATGTTGACTCAATATATGAATAAGGAAGAGGTAGAAGTGGATAAAGAATTTGATATAATCATCCCAGCACCCCTCCGTGGGACGGAAATCACTAGCATGTCTGAAGAAGGAGGCCGATGTGGCTGCACTCACTACTCTTGAGCGAAATGCTTGAGATGATGTTTTATGGCCCATTTTTATGGGATGTTGGACCTACAACACCAGATTGGAGGGCAGCCAGCCACTCAGGAAGAGAGAGACCATTGGCATGCGGGTACTCGCTCAATGCCCATTCAAAGCAGCTGGTGGGGCTTGGTTAGGGTCAGCGCCTGCATGAGGATGACGATGCTAACATGCCCGAGTGTTCCATGGCTGCGCCCAAGCAGTCTGATGATGATGCTGATGAGGATATGAGCCAACAGATGAATATGTAGACTGGGCAGCTGCAGATGTTGGCCTTCTATGATGAGGGGGATGACGAGGAGTGACCAAGGATTTATCTTTTCACCTCACCTGTTATTACTATTTTATATGCATTGAGGAGACTGCATAAAATTAAGTGTAGGGTGAGAATTCTTTGGATACTGTATATAGCATGTTAGTGCTACTAGTTTTATTTTTTAGTTTAGTATATTTTGTCGTAGCTTCTTGTAATTTTTCGTTGTAGCTAGCCTAACGGAAAAAAAATTACAGAAAAAGAAAAAATAATTTATTAGAAAATTTCGACTTTTCCCGATGATGGATCTCTTAGGTGGTTTTCTTGAGGGATTAAATTCTACCAAAAAAAATTGAAAAAGAAAAAATAGAAAAACATGTCTTTTATTTTTCTTTAGGTAGTAATAATCCCCAATGGTTTTTCTTTTGTGCCTCGGTTCTTTTCCATGGGATGTAGTTTGAACTGGGTAGTAACTTTTTTATTTTTAGAGTAGACTAATATTTAGGGAATAAATGCAGGAAGAATGATGTAATTCCTAGGTACCCTTGACTTGTTTGATGGTAGCATATTAAGGCTTTGACATGTGTAATATCTTCCCTATGTGTTTGAAATCGAGCATGATGCTTGTTTCTTTGGATAGCATGTCTTGTGACGCCTTTGTCTCTTTAGAAAATTGTTCAATTTTTGCTAATGCTTAAAATCTTATGGCTCTGTGGATACTTGTATTGTTTGAGAGTCGAAATGAGACCGCCCTTAGTGAATGACGTGCCATGTGTGAATTTAGATTTTTGTGTAGTCCATGTATTGTACTTAAGTCTAGAACTTGCTCCGTATGTGAGTTGAAGCATAATTTTAGGAGATACTCGGATTAAAATAATGTTAGGCCTTCTTTTATCTTTCTAAGCTTAATTGCTTATCACAAATAAAGTCTTACCCTAGTAAAACCTTTTGAGCCTATAGACTTTTATTTGGCACCCATGTTACAAGCTCATATCCCTTTTGTTCTTTTAACATCATTTTGATAGTGTTACCTCTAAAAGCACTTTAATTGTGAAATAAGCGCTAGAAGAAGTAAGGACTTAGTGTGGGGTGGCTTTCGAGTGGAACCAATGAAAGGAGAAAATGTGCACTTGTTTTGTAAAATAATACACCATTAGCGAAAATTGCAAGAGAGAAAAAAATATGATAGTTGAAAAAAGATCTTGAAAAAAGATAAGGAAAAGTTTAGGTGAATAAATTGTTGTCTTGTTCTTGCTAGTGTAGTATAAATTAAAGTAGTGCTTAAAAAAAGAGAAAATAATTTTGGGGAGTGATCTTGGTTGTGAAATTGAAGTGGATTGAAGAATTTGTGCTTAAAGTTTATTATGTGATGTGTTAAAGTGCTTAGGAGGGTGAACCATTAATTCTAAATACATCTTACTCGTCCCTTAGCCCACATTACAACCATATAAAGTCCTAATTTATTTGAGATCGAGTGAGCCTACACTAGTGATTTACATTATGGGCAAGCCTATGGTACCAATTGCATGCATGTGACTTGTTTGTGAGAGTGAGAAATTTTCTTCGATATAAGTGCGTCCTTAAATTACATTTGATCATGAGATTCGAATGTGTGGATTCAACTTACTCTCTCGTTCTTGTTGTGAGGGCACATGGTTTCACAAGGGATAGGAAACATTGTTAGACTTCTATGTGATGTTGGGTGTTCAAGCCATGAGTGCATTGTGATATTAAGTTAGTTTTTTATGCTAGGATTGTTATAAGCACGTTGTCTTTGTTGTGAATAGTTCTTTTGAGAAATGGCATAAGAAATGGAAGTGTTTGTGATTGCGTATGCTCTAGCTTAATTGTTGCTATCAATCGTGGTCATTGGTGTAGTGTGCTTCGATTGTGTAAATGTGAAGTTCTCAAGAATAGTGTAATCTGTTGGTTGACTCGAGGACGAGCAACGTCTAAGTGTGGGGTAATGATGTTTGGTGATAAACGTATATTTTTAGTGCATTGCTTACCTTACATTTTAATGTTTTAATGATTAAATGTGCGACATTTGAGCTTAATTATGTCGTTTTTATGTGTAGGAGCATTGGAGGATGGAAATCCGTAAAGGTTGAACACAAGGATGTCAAAGATACACAAAAAAAGATCAAAAAGGCAAAAATCGGACAAAATCCAGAACCAGGTGCCAAGCCAGGCGACGCCTGGTCCTTGGCGCAGTACACCAGGCGCTGGAGTGGGCTAAGCTTGCTTTGAGGGGTGCTGCACACCAGGCCTCACGAGCTCTGAGGCCTGGTCCTTTCCTAGTCCGTGTATTAAACATCTTCTACTTGGATTTGGGCTTGGAGACTCCGACCCTTACCTACAAATACCCCCTAAACGTGATTAGTGAGGGGTTGGTCAAATTTGGAGGCAAGCAAAGGCAAAGAAACACAAACAGAGCAAAGAATTCATCATTCATCCATCTTCCATCTAGTATTCATAGCTTTTATGTTTATAACAATATTTTGAGTATTGTCATGAACATGAGTGGCTAAGAACCTCATTATTCTGGGGTTATGGGTTGTTATTGACTACTATAGTTTGACGGTTGACAATATTTCTTGATTTAATCATATTAATTTGATTATTCAATCTTGCACTTAATTATTCTGTTGCATAGCTAACAATAGAGTACTATCTGCTAATCTATAGTTGAACTCGAAAGTGGGAACTATAGATGCATATAAGATGGAATAGAGTGAGTTCTTCAATCTGGGCATCGGAGAATAGATTCGCAATTAGGATAGATATATTTTTTTGCCTTACTTGGTTATTTTTGCAGAAACTATACATGCATTCTTGTTAATTCTGATTCTATAGACGTATAGTCTTAGGTTGGCTTGAATAGGTGAGCGAAGCGGTGAAAGAACTTCGCGAGCAAAACAAACCCTGCTAATCAACAAATTAGATAAATCAAGTGATTAAGTCAATCGGAAGAATGCAATAAGAGAGACATTAATCCCATAATCCTGGAATATTCCCACCTTATTGGATTCTTCTAAGTGTTTGTTTGCTTCACTTGCGATCTTATTCTCTTATTTTCTTATTAGTTCGTAGTAATTTAGTTAGTAAAAACCACAATCATCTTCTTCAAAATCTCTTGAACAAATAACTCGTAACTAGTTTAGTTTAGGCAGTAGTCGATCATAAATCCTCATGGGAACGATACTCTCTCATCATTTTATTACTTGTCGACCACGTATACTAGCGTGTGCGTTTAGACCCAATAGATAATCTTTTAGGACATTCAGATTTGGGTTGGATAATTACTCTAATATATGAATTATGAAATTTTGAGCATATATTGATTAGTTTGTATGACCTTTGGCTAGTTTCGAGTTGCTCGGTATTTATTTAGGCAATTATTGAGGTTGAAGGACCAAGTAGTGGACTTCAAAGCGAGGTAAGTCACATTCCTAACCTTGTATGAGTGAATTATCCCGGTAGGTGTTTAAATTGTTATTTGTTAATAGTTGTGGGTGTTATGTACGTATGAAGTCACGAGTGTTCGTATGTACTAAAATCGTGTTTATGTCCGGCTAGACTTAGGATATCATGCAATATTTGTATTATTTGAACCCGACTTTTTAGTTTAGTTACCTGAATTTATAATTAAAATTTTATTAGGAATTATGTAGGCCGAGCTTCGTAATTTGAGTGTTGGCAGAATATTCGATTGTTGATAGAAAATTATGCTTCTTTGTGTGCCTATCTTAGTGTTGTAATTGTATGACCCGTAGTCCGAAGAGTTTCTCTGTTCATTTGGATCGGGCCAAATGCCTCGGCGATATATATATTGAGATGCATCCATTGATCGAGTCGTACGACCTCGGTAGTGTATGTACATGATTATACGACCTCAGCATAACTCGTGCGTATCATCGCTAGGAGTCCGAATATACATGATATTTCCTTCATGACTTGAGATTTGATATTTACTTGATGGTTTTGTTTGTTGAAATGACATGTGATATTTGGGGATTTTAAATTAACGTTTTCTTAAATGATGACGTTATTTGTTGTTTCTTATTCAATTGTTACTGTTTTACTTCATTCCTATTTAAAATTCTTATACTGTATTTATTGACCGTTAGTAAGTGTCAATGTCGATCCCTCGTCACTACTTCTTTGAGGTTAGACTAGATACTTGCTGGGTACACATTGATTTACGTACTCATGCTATACTTCTGCACAAATTATGCTGGTATGAGGCAGGTACATCTGGTGTCCATTCGGGCGTGCATCCATATTATCCGGAGACTTAGTGATGAGTTGCTCCCCATGCTCCGATCTGCAGCACCCAAAGTCTCCTTTCTGTTGCATTTTATATTTCTGTTTATTTCATTTTAGACGGTAGTTATAGTGGTTTGAATATTTTACCAGATTGCTCGTGCACTTGTGACACTGGGTTTTGGGAATATCTACTAGATGTTTTTGGTTCTTGCCTATTAATATCACCATTTCACTCTTATATTTATCTTTTCTTTATATCATCATGGTCTTCTATACTTAGTTTTTTTATTAAATAAAATTAATGATTTTCAAAGTAATAAAATAAATAATTAAATGGATAGTTTACTGTTGGCTTGCTTAACGGCGATGTTGGGAGCAATCACGGCCTATAGTGATAATTGGGTCGTGACACGAATAACCACGTAATAAATGAAACAAGAATATAAATGACAGAGGGGCCCTGAATATCATCATTTCTCAGTCTCACAACACAAAATGGTAACAGAAATCAACAGCCAAGAATAACCATAATACATCTTTTCTGTTGCGGCACGCAACCCGATCCACATAATTATATTACCAATACCGGTGGGGCATACAACTCGATCTCATATATAATATCAATACCATTTAAGCGTGCAACTCGGTCCCTTAGATGATATCAATACTGTTGCGGTATGCATCCCGATCCGATATATAATCTCAATACCGCTGTGGCGTGCAACCGGATCTCATATATAATAAGATCATATGAAACTACAACAACAACCAAGCACAGAAAAGGTCATTATAACACTATTAAACGAACACACGCTATTCAGCTAGGAAAACAACTCAAACGAAGTAAAATGGGCAGCTCAGTATCCAAGAGCTAGTCTCCCGTATAGAAAGACAAGGCTTCAACAAAGCATAAATACACAACCAATTTAAAAGTCACCCAATCCAGCTAAGCAAAGAGGTGTAGGACACGAAACGAGCAAAGATATTTGGCAAGTGAATGCAAGTATCAAATGTAGGCATTTAATAAGTAAAATCATATTACGCGTAGAGGCATGTAGCAACTAAAAACGTCTAGTAAGTAAAGGCATGTAGTAAGTGAAGGAATATAACATGTCAAGGCATCTAATAAACAAATTACGTAACAAATAGAGGCATGTAACATGCAAGGTCTAATAACAAGTAAATGCATGAATTCGGAAGGACATGTAAATCGATGTAAATCAAGTAGAAGCGTAAGAGTAACAATAGTAGACAAGGTATGAACACGGATATAGTAGAAACAGGCCAAATAGGAAACACAGAGGTAACTAAATAAGGAACACAAGTGTGAAAGTAACAGACAAACCAACAAACATTAATAGAAACCGTAGTAGAGTGCATGTAAGTGTTTAACATTCGAGTGATCATAACAAAAATCCAATTCCCGTTCTTTTCACACGAAAACAACCAACCGGCCAATAGTATTTCAAAGCGCATGGCAATATTCATCGTACCAACATCATATCAATCTGCACAGAAATACCCCTCGTGCCAAACTTTTCCCTAAGGCCTCAATAATCATCTCTTATTACGGATAAGGAAGCTCAATTATCATGACAATATCCGATATAGATGGGTGTTAATGATGCTACGGTCATATTAAGTATGTAAACAGTCTCAAAGACAACACATTAAATCCTTTCAAGATGCCATACATTCTAACATGATTTCTAACACAGATAATTAATTTCATTAGTCATAGAATTAAATGAAGCAAAAGTCAAGGAATCACCAAGTTCCACAAGGCACAAAGATGCATATAATTCTCCCTCCTGATCATGGAAACCTTGGCATATGCATCTATGCTCGTCACTTCTTATGTGCGTCACTCCCACATCTAGAAAATAATATCATTTAGCAGGAAGAATTTCCTCAACAAAGCTAAACAAGACACTTAACATGAACAAGCTAAATCAATACTGTAAAAATGCCTTCTCGAGTGAATCGACCTCCGAACATCTCGAATCTAGCCAGAAATAACTCAATAACGTCAAATAATGCCCTAGGAATCAAACTCAAATGACAAAAGTTGAATCTTTAATTAAATACTCAAAGTCAACCAAAAGGTCAATCCATGCTCGTACCACAAAACCCGATAAAACTCATTAATTCTGATAACTCATTCGAATGTGTGTCCAACCACATAAGTTTTATATAAATCCAACTCTGAACCGATATTCAAAATCCAATTATTCACTTTAGAAAAGTTTTTCCAAAACCCCAAAATGTACTTTCTTATCTTCCAAGCCCAAACCCTCTTTTCTTCTTTAAGATTCCATGATTTGGAGTCAAAATCAATGATAGATTCATGTTATAATCATAAATTCGAGTTAGGTCTACATACCCCAATGAAGTATATGAAATCTCCATCAAGAACCGCCTCTTCCCGTGCTCCAAAACCTTGTGAGAAAAAGTTACTAAATTCCGGAATAAGTAGAAAAAAATATAGCAGCTGTCCTAGCTCAAATCAGATCCTAGATGATCCCGAAACTCATATTTGATATGCCCAACATAATCCTTGCGAGATTACATCCAAGATAGCCTTTTGAATTACCCAATCTGGTATTTTCGTAGCTATTGCACCAAAAAATCAGCAATCACAAAATCTATGTTTTGGCATCCAAAACTCATTCAGAACCTCACAGATACAAACCATATATGCCTTTCAATCATTAAAAATGCTATGAACCTGCTCATGCACTCAAAATACTGAAAAGAGGTCATCTTGACCCGATATTGACTGTGGTGAAACTCCAAATCCTTAACTAGTCTCTCAACCAATGATCCAAAACACATCGAAGCCCCTCGGGACCCCATCTAATCATACCAATAATTACAAATACATTTTCCAAATTATCCAAATTCTCAAAACACCGATGGGAACATCACAACAAAGAATCGAGGCTCAAATATAATAGAATTTCCCTTAAGTTGTTAAATCTTTATTTCTTCATAAGAGTGTGTAAATCACATTTACTCACTTCCGATTATTTCCAAACTTTGCACACAAGTTTAAATAAACTATATAGACCTATCCAAAGAATAGGAATATCAATTGGAGTCCAATAACATCAAAGTGAACTCTTGGTCAAACTTACAAACTCTTAAGTTCTTCAAATTGCCAACTTTCGACAAATAGTGTCAAATTCTTCTAGGAACCTCCAAAATAAAATCCGAACATATGATCAAGTCCAAAATAATCATATGAACCTATCGGAAACATCAAAATCCGATTCTGAGTTCGTTTATCCAAAAGTCAAACCTTGGTCAACTCTTCCAACTTAAATCTCTCAAATCGAGAGTAATTCTTCAAATCATTCTAGAACTATTGGAAAACCAAAATCAACCATACACGCAAGTCATAATACATCATAAAGTTACTCAAAGTCTCAAACTACCGAATTAAATGCTAAAGCTCAAAACGATCGGCCGGATTGTTACATTCCACATTGTCCTTCACCATCCCAAACCATATTTTTTTTCTCTATAAAAAATATTCCTATTCACCCCATAGCTCAGAGGAAGATAACTTTATTTGGGGTCTTACAAGCAATTGCCTTTTCTCCCCCAATTCAGCCTATATGTTCCTTGATGCCTAGTCCAAAAGTGCATCCAAATAAAATCATATTCTTTATTTGGCTAATAGTTCATGATAGGCTAACCATAGGCCAATACCTGCACTCCATTAATATCAATATCCAGCCCCCAATGCATATTTTTTATCAACCAAGCGAATCAATATCTCACATCTTTTCCAACTTCTTAAATGCACAATCCTTCTGGCACTCTCTTTCTCAAGAATGCAACGGTGTCCCTAGCCTACAGCATCTCATCTTTGATCAATCTCCATGGTTCAATACATGGACCAAAATGAAGATTCATAAGTTTAATAACATTCTTACATGGGATGACATTCTTTCCTTCAGTTTCTGGAACATTCGGACTACCAGAAAAAGTAATTTATTTAATAAGGAAAAGGACCCATTCCAATAGGCAGAGCCACTGCATTTCACTCAATTCCTATTCTACAACAATCATACAAATAATTGGCAAGCATTCATGTGAAGTGGGAACCCCTGATAGAGGTTCCTACGAATTGAACACATATGGTCCATTATTGGTAATATAGGAATTGAGGAATTGGAGTGATAAGAAACAATATGTGAGACTAGGTTCTTGGTTACATGAAAGGACTCCCACATACAACTAGCAATTTGGCAGAACTTCTTACCATTTTACAGTGGCTGAATTGACTAAGAAAAATAACATAATGCCACAAGAGATTACTCTGACTCAACCAAGGTAATCAATATGATACAAACACCGACCTTATGACTCCTTTCATTCTTCAATGAAGGTTATCGATGCATCAGTTGGGGAATCCAGTCAATCAAATGCAAAATGCTACGACCCCAATTTCCCTCCTTATGATGTCGTGATGACACCTAGTCTCTAAGGCTAGGTAACCCTAACAATTGAGAGATTATGACAAAAATAAAAGCTAAAACATGATATAAACAAACAATTATTATAAATATCTTGATACCTGAAACACAACTACAATGCTCCCAAAACCCAGTGAGACAAAGTCATAAGCTTCTACAGAATGTTCCAAAACACCTACTACAACACCGTCTAATGAAGGAAAACAACAATAGTATAAAGATAACGAAAGGTGACTCCGAGGCCTGCGGACGCCGAGCAGATATACCTTGAAGTCTCCGGCAAAGATCTACAATCAAACACTAACGTCCAGCACGGGCAGACCTGGATCTGCACAAAAATATGTGCAGAAGCGTAGTATGAGTACACTACAACGGTACCTAGGAAGTATCAAGCCTAATCTCGGTAGAGTAGTAACAAGGCAAGGTCAAGACACCTACTAGGACATAATATATAGAATGAAAAACTAATGATGAGAAGAAATAACTTATACGAACAAGTTAATAATATAGACTAATGTCAGAATTGTAAGCATGGAGATAACATAAAGGAAGCAATTAAAGAGAACCACCATAATCAAATACGGATCCAAACTGATAAGACAAGAAAAAACAAATGCAACGAAAAGTATATCACCAATAACTCTTTGCAACATGAGATAAACAAAAACAATCACAAACGAGGTAGCGCCTTGTATATAACAAGAATAACAACCGAGGTACCGCCTCGTATTCATGATTTTCAATTTCAATCACAATCTTTCTATATACAGCCTCGTGAGCCTTACATTTAAATAGTTTTGAAAATATGTTTTTTTTCAAAATACCTACACGCTCTTTAGCCCACCTTATGACGTAGCGTGGCTTCAAGTAAGTCCCTTACAAGAAACATGCACATAAATCCACCTTATGTCGTCACATGCACATTAACCGCTATCGTTATACCGCCGCATGCGCATCAATATCACATCACTACAAGAACTCGCACCACAAGTGCCTATAAGTCACAACTTGCCAATAATCAACAATTTCAATGTTTCCACAAAAATAGTCCATGGCTCAACCACAATGTGTACAAGAACATCAACAATAAGGATGAATGTAAATTGCTCAATGAGGAGAATATCTCAACAATTAACAACTTCGCCTCAATGTGATAACGGCTTTCTCAACTTCAACACCAATAACTCAATAACGAGAGAGATAATGTGTAACCACGATATGAAATAAGAATAACTCACAATGGGAGAGATAACATGTAAAGATGACATCAAATATAGATACATCAACAATGGAAGAGATAACATGTAACAATCACTTCAAATAAGGATAAGTCAACAATAAAAGAGATAACATGTAACAATGAAAGAAACAACAACTTCAACTAAAGCATAAGAGTAAAGTATCAAGTAAGATTTAGAAGAACTGTTAACAAAGTCAAGTAAGGCATGTACAGATAGACTAACACAAGTAAGAGTAGAATAATTATGAGAATTTAAATCATGATATGAAATTTTAATTAAATCATGGAAAGAGTTTAAGTAGCCTTAGCCGACCAAATACAACATATAACCTGTGTACCCACTCAACACCTTACATACATAGCTTTCACATACCACAAATATCACAATCAATCCCAAATCCTAATGGATAGTTCCTCCGCAAAAAGTTTGGCAAGATACTTAACTCAACTAGGCCAACTCAACCATTGAAAATAGTTTATTCCTAAAATTCACCTCTACACGGCTCAAATCTAATCAAAATTGACTTAATATCATTAAACAATGCAAGAGAAATCAACTACGGTAGATAAAGTTATAATCTTTATACCTTTCCCATAAATCTCAATAAAACTAAACTCGGGCCACAGCCAGTCAAAACCCGGGTTCAAGGTAGATTCTGACTACCCATAACCCCATGAGTCCAGGTATATGATTAGTTTCAGAATCCGAGTCCAAATCGACTTTCGAAACTCAAATTCTTTTTTTTCAAAAACTTCACAATGTTTCACAACTTTTCACTTTGATTCACATGATTTTGATGTTAAATCTAATATATATTGATGAAATATAGTTGGAAATTGATTAGAATCACTTACCCAATGTTTGTAGATGAAAAATGCTTCTCCAAATCGCCTTCTACCGAGTCTAGGGTTCCAAAATGAGAGAATACGTTGAAAAATCTCGTCTCCCAGCCCTTATGACCAGTTGCAGATGTTGCATTTGCGACACAGGGTTTGCATTTGCAGACCCTCGCAATTGAGAATCCGGGATCGAATTAGTGAACCCTAACAGCCTCCACGAAAGTCGCAATTGCGACAAAGGATTCGTTATTGCAAAGCTCGCCACTATCCAAATGTGACCGATTGCTCACAATTGCGAACTAGCTCTCAGGCCTGCTAACTTCACAAATGCGAAGGGGAAGTCGCATTTGCGACATCTGAGACCCCTCATGTCACCGTCGCAGTTGCGAGGCCGGTGATCACAATTGCGATAACAGAGCACCAGCAACACCAGTAATCCCATTGTCAGTCCAAAACATTTTGAAATATGTCTGAAACTTATCCGAGTCCTCGGGGCTCTAATCTAAACATTTACACAAGTCTAAAACATCATATGAAATTGGTAGCGTGATCAAAAAATAAAAATAAATCTAGCACTCTGAATCGGACGCCAAAATGCATGAATTTCAAAGTATATTTCAAGAACTTCTAGAATTCAACAAAGCGTCAAAATCCTATCAATTCAACTCCAAATGATATCAAAATTTTCAAACAAGTTCTAAATACATAATGGGCCTATTCTAGGTCACAAAATCAAATTTCGAGCCCGGTACCTAAAAGTCAACCTACGGTCAAACTGTAAAACTTCAAATTGTAAACTTTCGGCAAAACAACAAATCAACCTACGAACTTTTGAACATATGATCAAGTCCAAAATGATCATATGAACCTATCGGAAACATCAAAATCCGATCCCGAGTCTGTTTATCCAAAAGTCAAACCTTGGTAAACTCTTCCAACTTAAAGCTCCCAAATCGAGAGTAATTCTTCAAATCATTTTAGAACCATTGGAAAACCAAAATCAACCATACACGCAAGTCATAATACATCATAAATAGTTATTCAAAGTCTCAAACTACTGAATGAAATGCTAAAACTCAAAACGATCGGCCGGATTGTTACATTCCACATTGTCCTTCACCATCCCAAACCATATTTTTTTCTCTATAAAAAATATTTCTATTCACCCCCATGCCCAGTCCAGAAGTGCATCCAGTGATGTCCCCATAAACTTCAATTGGGTGTGGGGAGTCCAGGCACCAAACAAAATCATATTCTTTATTTGGCTACTAGTTCATGATAGGCTAACCATAGGGCAATACCTGCACTCCATTAGTATAAATATCCAGTCCCCAATGCATATTTGCGATCACCCAAGCGAATCAGTATCTCACATCTTTTCCAACTTCTTAAATGCACAATCCTTCTGGCACTCTCTCTCCCAAGAATGCAACAACGTCCCTAGCCTACAGCATCACATCTTTGATCAATCTCCATGGTTCAACACATGGACCAAAATCAAGATTCATAAGTTTAATAACATTCTTATGTGCTATGACATTCTTTCCTTCAGTTTATGGAACAATTGGACTACCAGAAAAAGTAATTTATTTAAAAAGAAAAAGGACCCATTTATTTCAGGAACACTATCGGCAGAGCCACTGCATTTCACTCAATTGCAAGTCGACAACAATCATACAAATAATTGGCAAGCATTCATGTAAGTAGGGACCCCTGATAGAGGTTCCTACAAATTAAACGCATATGGTCTATTATTGGTAATCCAGGAATTGAGGGAATTAGAGAGATAAGAAAAAATATGTGAGACTAGGTTCTTGGTTACATGAAGGGACTCCTACATACAACTAGCAATTTGGAAGAACTTCTTACAATTTTATAGGGGCTGAATTGAGTAAGAAAAATAACATAATGCCGCACGAGATTAACCCTGACTCAATCGAGGTAATTAATATGATACAAAAGGGACACCGACCTTATCACTCCTTTCATTCTTCAATGAAGGTTTTTGATGCAGCAGTTGGGGAATGCAGCCAATCAAATGAAATGTGCCACGACCCCAATTTCCCTCCTTATGATGTCGTGATGGCACCTATTCTCTAAGGCTAGGTAAGCCTAACAATTTAGAGGATAGAAATAAAAGCTAAAGCATGATATAAACTAACAATTATCATAAATATCTCAATAACTGAAACACAACTACGATGCTACCAAAACCCGGTGAGACAGAGTCATAAGCTTCTACAAAATGTTCTAAAACACCTACTACAACACCGTCTAATAAAGGAAAACAACAATAGAATAAAATAATGAAAGATGACTCCGAGGCCTGCGGACGCCGAGCAGATATACCTTTAAGTCTCCAACAAAGAGCTACAATCAAACACTAATGTCCAACACGGGCAAACCAGGATCTGCACAAAAAGATGTGCAGAGGCGTAGTATGAATACACTGCAACGGTACCTAGTAAGTATCAAGCCTAACCTCGGTAGAGTAGTTACAAGGCAAGGTCAAGACAGCTACTAGGACATAATAAACAGAATGAAAAACTAATGACGAGAAGCAATGGAAGCCGGAGAAATAACTAATACAGATAAGTTAATAATATAGACTAATGCCAGAATTGTAAGCATAGAGATAACATAAAGGAAGCAATTAAGGAGAACCACCATAATCAAATACGAATCCAAACTGATAAGACAAGGAAGAATAAAAGCTACAAGAAGTATTTCACCAATAACGCTTTACAACACGAGATAAACAACAAGAATCACAAATGAGGTACCGCCTCGTATACAACAAGAATCACAACCGAGGTACCGCCTCGTATTCACATATCTCAATTTCAATCACAATCTTTCTATATACTGCCTCGTGAGCCTTACATTAAAATAATTTTGAAA
This sequence comes from Nicotiana obtusifolia, assembly GCA_002018475.1. Classification (NCBI taxonomy): domain Eukaryota; kingdom Viridiplantae; phylum Streptophyta; class Magnoliopsida; order Solanales; family Solanaceae; genus Nicotiana; species Nicotiana obtusifolia. The sequence goes on from MCJB01049252.1 coordinate 57,487, forward strand.
ATATATTTTTTTCAAAACACCTACACGCACTTTAGCCCACCTTATGACGCTGCGTGGCTTCAAGTAATGCCTTTACAAGCAACATGCACATAAGTCTCACCTTATGGCGTCGCATGCACATTAACCCCTATCCTTATACTTTTGCATGTGCATCAGTATCACATCACAACAACAACTCGCACCACAAGTGCCATAAGTCACAACTTGCCAATATTCAACAATGTCAATGTTTCCACAACAATAGTCCATGGCTCAACGACAACCTGTACAAGAACATCAACAATAACAATGAATGTAAGTTGCTCAATGAGGAGAATCTCTCAACAATTAACAACTTTGCCTCAATGTGGTAACGGCTTTCACAACTTCAACACCAATAACTCAATAATGAGAGAGATAATGTGTAACCACGATATCAAATAAGAATAACTCACAATGGGAAAGATAACATGTAATGATGACTTCAAATACAAATACATTAACAATAGAAGAGATAACATGTAATAATGACTTCAAATAAGGATAAGTCAACAATAAAAGAGATAACATGTAACAATAAAAGAAACAACAACTTCAACTAAAGCATAAGAGTAAAGTATCAAGTAAGATTTAGAACAATTGTTAACAAAGTCAAATAAGGCATGTAAAGATAGACTAAGACAAGTAAGAGTAGAGTAACTATGAGAATTTAAAACATGATATGACATTTCAATTAAAGCATGGATAGAGTCTAAGTAGCCTTAACCGAACAAATACAACATATAACCTGTGTACCCACTCGTCGCCTTACGTATATAGATTTCACGTACCACAAATATCACAATCAATCCCAAATCTTAAGGAACGTTCCTCTATAAAAAGTTTGGCAAGATACTTAACTCAACTAGGCCAACTCAACCCTCGGAAATAGTTTATTCCCTAAATTCACCTCCATGCGTCTCAAATCTAACCACAATTGACTTAATATCATCAAATAATGCAAGGGAAATCAGTTACAATAGATAAAGCTATAATCTTTTCACCTTTCCCAAAAACTCAGCAAAAGTCAACTTTGGGCCCGGCCAGTCAAATCTCGGGTTCAAGGGTAGATTCCGACTACCCATAACCCCATGAGTCTACATATATGATTAGTTTCAGAATCCGAGTCCAAATCGACTCTCGAAACTCAAATTCTTATTTTTCAAACACTTCACAATGTTTCACAAATTTTCAATTTGATTCACGTGATTTTGATGTTAAATTTAAGATATATTGATGAAATATAGTTGGAAATTTATTAGAATCACTTACCCAACGTTTGTATATGAAAATCACTTCTCCAAATCGCCTTCTACCGAGTCTAGGGTTCTAAAATGAGAGAACATTTTGAAAAATCTCGTCTACCAGCCCTTATGACCAGTTGCAGATATTGCATTTGCGACATAGGGTTCGCGTTTGCGAACCCTTGCGATTGAGATTCCGGGATCACATTTGTGAACCCTAATAGCCTCTACAAAAGTCGCAATTGCAACAAAGGCTTCATTATTGCAAATCTTGAGACTTGTGTGCAAAATTTGAGTTCATTTCGGGTTGATTTGATATGTTTCGGCACAAGTTTTGGAAGTTGAAAATTCAAAGTTCATTAAATTTTAATTAGAGGTGTGATTCATCATTTCGAAGTTGTTAGGTGTGGTTTGAGACCTTGAGTAAGTCCGTGTTATGTTATGGGACTTGTTTGTATATTCGGACGGGTCCCGAGGGGCTCTGGTGAGTTTCGGACCAGGTTCGGACCATTTAATCACATGTTGAATTTGGCTAAGGCTAGTGGTTCTGGTGTGGCTGGACAATTGTTTACAAAAGAGACGTCGCAGATGGGGGCTCTTCTTCACAGAAGCGGGGTGAGACCTGGGCAAGGAAGATCACAGAAGCAGAAATTATGGCGCATCAGCGGCCCCACATAAGCGATGGTCTTGGCGCAGAAGCGTGTTTGGCTTCGCACCTGCGGTTGCACATAACCGGATGGAGATCCACAAGTGCGAGGGGTCAGCTGGCTAGTGGAGGCCACAGAAGTGGAGCTCATGTCACAGAAGCGACTCCGCAGAAGCGGCTCATATGTCTGCAAAAGCAGAAATGACTGAGCAGATGCTTTTAAATCGAGGGTTTTTTTCGTTTTATTCATAAATGAAGTTGTAGACCTCGGATTGAGACGATTCTTGAAGTAATTTTCACCATCTGACTTGGGGTATGCATTCTTGACTCAGTTGTGATTATATTTCATGATTTGGTTTTAGCCTAAAGTTTCGTAGAGTGAATTTTTTAGTTTTGAACATCGGTTTGGAGTCGGCTTTGGTGAAACTAGTATGGTTGGACTCGAGATTGAATGGGTTGTCAGATTTTGTGAGTTTTGTCGGGTTGCGAGGTACGGGCTCGGGTTTGATTTTTGGTTGATTTTGGGTTTTTGAGTAGAGATTCAGCCTATGACTTTATTTGATGTAATTGAGTTGCCATTGGCTAGTTTCGAGCCGTTCAGAGGTCGGTACGCGCGGGATGGCATTTTTAGAGCATCGCTCAGCTTGTTCGGTATTGGATTTGGCTTGTTCAAGGTAAGTAACAATTCTAAACTTGGGGTTGAGGGTATGAACCATGACTATACGTGTTATGTGATTTGTTTGGAGGTGACGCACATTCTAGGTGACGGGCGTATGGGCGTGCACTGTACAAATTGAGACTCAGTCAATTCCGTAGAGCTGTGTAGGCAATTAACTCGTATTTTCTATGTATTTTTCATGTTTTTGAGAAACTAAGTTGTGACTCATGTTAGAAATGATGCTTAGGCAAATACGGGTATTATTGGGACCCACTGAGGTCATTTCTGTTGTCGAATTATATGTCTAAATTGTTATTTCGTACTCAATCATATACATTCATTGCATATCATATCTCAGTCTCCCTTGTTATTTATTGATACATCATATCATCATTTTGGGCTAGTTTCATGATATTGTGAGCCCGGGAGATCAAAGAGTTGATGACTGAGTGAGGCCGAGGGCCTGATTGTTAAGTTATTGATCTATAGTACGTGAGTTGTCCGTGCAGCACGTGAGTAATCCGTGAGGCTCCAGATATTGATACTATAGCATGTGACTTGTCATGCAGCATGCGAGTTGTCCATGCAGATTATAGCACTTGGGCAGAAGGAGCCCCACCGGAATCGGCAGACCTACAGTGAGTGCAGTTGATATTATGTTGAGGGATGGATCTTCCCTGGGCATGGATCTTGCCAAATTATTTATACTGAGGGATGGATCTTGCCTAAATATTTACTGAGGGATGGATCTTTCCTTGGCATGGATCTTGCCTAATTATTTATATTGAGGAATGGATTTTCCCTAGGCTGGATTTACCCTATACAGTATTGAGTGACTGCATGTCAGTTATTATATATATATATATATTTTGGCTGAATCTGCCCTGTACAGTGCCGAGTGACTGAGCGTGCGGAATATTGAGCGTGATGAGTGGAAATGCGAGACAGTGCGATTGGATATACTAAAAGTGTGAGTACATGAGTTTATTATTGTGTTACATTGTATTGGTCATGCATACTTGATATGTAGGCATAGAGAAGTATTTTTGCTCATGCCATATGATAATGGAATTTCTTATCTGTTGATGAAGTTTTTGAGAAAAATCAATACTCATATTTTTGGTGATTTCAGCAAAAGATTTGAGTTTTACTATTATACTTGAAAAGAAAATGTATATTTTCCAAAATTGTATTCGAGTTGAGCATTTATTTATTGAGTTATTACATGTACCATCTTTATTATATTGTTATGAATTATTGCTGGTTATTGGAGTTGGACTCTGACCTTTGTCCCAGCTCTTCACTACTTTCAACCTAAGGTTAAGTTTGTTACTTATTGAGTACATGGGATCAGTTGTACTCATACTACATTTCTGCATCTTGCGTGCAGTTTTTGGACGCTGATGTTGCTGTGCACGGCGGGAGCTGGATTTGAAGATGTACCTGCATTCCGGTCATAGCTGCCTCTTGACCTTGGTAGCTTTAGAATTTTAATTTGTTCATGTATGTTTCAAACAGATGATGTACTTTATTTCATACCAGCTTTGTAAATTCTAAATCTTAGAAGCTCATGATTCGTACTATCAGTCCTTGGGAAATTCTTGTATAAAGTAGTTGTGTTTTTATTTCTTTCCTTAATAAATCTCATTTAAATTGGATCGTTGCTAACTGTCTTACCTGACGGGTCGGGTTAGGTGTCATCACAACAAGGTGAATTTTGGGTCATGACACAATCATACATGAATTTGATCGTGGCAAGACATAAAAATTTTACCACTTCGGGTGGCTATAATTTCATACAAACTCTATTAGAGTTATAGCAAAATTTATTGTCTTTACTCGTTTTTTAAATTAAAAAATAGAATTTCAAGAATTTAAAAGAGAAAAATAAGGTAAAATACTTACTTTAAATCGAGAATTTATTCCTAGAGGAAGTTTATGGAATAATTGACAATCATTATGCACAATATTATGTACAAGTTGAGCATCGTGCAAATATCCCAAAGCTTGGTGACCAAAGCAGATGCCTAGTATAGGAATATCAATGCATTCACGCAAGAGGCTCGCACAAGTTCCTATATCTTCTATCCACGGGTGGTTTAACTTTTCAAACATTAGGCAACTAATTAATAGTATAACTACAAATTAAAAATATGGGCTTGTACTCAATTGGTTAGAGTCTCGTGCCGATAACGTGTTATAAAACAAAAAAAGAAGAAGAGTATTGCAGAGAAAAATAGAGAGAGAGAATTCTTATTCATATAGGATGAATTACAATGGAATAGAACTTTTCTATTTATAGGAAAAAAATAACTTAGCCTTAAAGTAGTAAACTCTAAAATCTCTCTAAAAGATGGACATTCACCATATACACACACACACACACACACCCCCTCCCTCCAAGCTTGACTTGATAATATTGAACTTCCTTGTGATTCATGATATTACGCGTACCTCCCATATTCCTAATTGTTTTGTAACAAGTGTTAATTTTATTAGTTTTAACTATAAGATATTTATGGTATTCCAAGATTACCCTTTTGTACTATTAACTATTGTTAAATTAAGCGTTATCTCAACATAATTTGTATCTAATATTGCACCAATAATCGCAATAGGATTCAAAATCCTTCAACTACTGCTTTCTTTCATTATAAGCCAAATCCCCCAAGTTTGTAAAGCTCTTGCAATACTTGGCGGGGAAGGCTTGGCTATTGAAGTACTTACAGAAGGCTGCTATAATTTAATCCTCAGCTTGTTTGGACGGTAGTTATCTATTGTATTATATCGTATTGTTACTTTAAATAATGTCTGTTTTGATTGTTATTTAAATTTTATTGTATCGTATTGTTAAATTTGTTGTTACGTAACGACGAAATATGCCAATTTATGTAACGACCTACTTGGTGTGATCGCGTCGTTACCTTGTCTTTTTCTCTCAATCTCACCCTTCATTATTATTAAATAATATTATTTTATCATTTACCCTGTCTTTTTATATACCGTATCATTTTTTTTTTATAATATTGCTGGTGTGTGATATCATAAAATGATGGCAAACGACACAATCTATCCAAACATTGTATTCATCAAACGATGCAGTACAATAATACAAAAATATAATACAATACGATACATTATGAAAATATACGTAACAACCATCCAAACAAGCTGATGCTCATTGCATCTCTCAATCTATTCACAAAGTAAAACATTGATAATTTGCAAACGCGTGAAAATTAACTGTTGTTGCGGAGAAGATTGTGAAATGCGATAGAAGGCACTCAAAAGGAAGAGGAAGAAGCGTGTAGTACCTAGGGAATTAGGTTTTATTTATTTTAAATGGTTTCTTGAAGAGTATATTCAAAAATTAATTATACAGTCAACCCTCTTTATAACAGTCTCGTTTGATCCGATACTTTTTGGCTTTTATGATAATGGCTGTTATAGATTTTTTTTTAGCTGAATTTATATTTTTATTCCTGAAATTAAGGTACAAGAATGGAGGGGGACATAAACCTTACCTCCCAAAATAGTATGTCTGTACTATTAGTCATTCTAAAGTGATGACTAATTGTACCTAAAAAGTAGTAGGGGGTTAGACCTAAGATGATGTAACGATTGTCTATTTGATGATAGACAGTCATCTGTACAAAAATAATGTGAGTTTTTTCTAGGTCAGCTATACAAAAAAGTACATGTATTCCAATTTCTACTAAGTTAAAGGGGAATGTGTTCCCTACTATGTGCTCCTGACATCTATCTATAAGATGTTGCAAAAGATTGACAAAAAAGCATGAGCTATCTTCAAATTTGCTTTGACAAAAGCCAAGTTGAAGATAACTGTCAAGAAGTATCTTGTTTCTGAATATCAGTGTTGCTTGTGTTGTTTGTTGGGCAGTTTTCCTGTTGCTGTTGCTGAAGCTGGATATGGTGTGTGCTATAGGATGAGACTGCTGTTGATGATTGTTTGATTTTCTACATCGTAGGGGAGGGGGGTACTGCTTGTTCTTGTGGCTGGACACTCAGGTATAGTGTCAGTGAGTTTTGAAGTGATCTGCTCTGATTGTTGTTGTTCCTGGATGAATGTTTCTTCTTCTGATATTCTATTAACTCTGCTGCTATGTCTTGAAGCTGCTGCTGTTTTGCTTTGTCTCTGTGTGAATCCTTGTTCCTGTGCTGCTTTGAGTTACTTGGAGTTTTGTGAATCAGAGTTTGTGTTTCTGTAGCTTGGATCTGCTGCTGCATTGAGTTATGTATATGCTTATCCTTGCTCCTGTACTGCTTTATGTTGATTGGATGTCTATGGAATATGAGTGTTGAAGGGGTCCATGATGGCTGAATTGAATTGTTGTTGCTCTTGTGTGTGTACTTCCTCTGCTGATACTTTGCTGGCTCAGTTTCTATGTCTTAAAGCTGCTGCGATGTGCTTTATGCCTGTGTATTTCCTTGCTATTGTGCTGCTTCTGATGATAGTCTGTTGGTGTTTCAGTTTCCTATGATGACTGTTGGCTCTGTAGATTGTTGATGTGTTGCTGAGGGAAATCAGGTTTCCAGTATTGTGATGTGGCTGGGAATGTCCAAGATGATTGTTGTAGTTGCAACAGATTGAGCACCAAGGGTGCTAATACCACACCTTGCAACTGCAGCAATAATCCGGACTATTTCCAGCTGCTTACAGTATTTGGAGGGTACTGGGTCCGGTGGTGAACATGATATTTATGTTGCTACTTTTTTGGGATTTTTGTTTGCTGTTGATGATATGGTAGTTGTCTTTATTTTGCCCTCTGACTTAGGTGCTTTGTGGTCCTATAGTCTTCAAATGCTTCTGTTGGTTGTCTCTTAGGTGTGCTTCTGGCTGCTGTAGTTGCTATAGGCAAAGTGACTGGCAGTCCATGTTGTTATTTCTGCTAAGTTATGTGCTGACTGAGTACCAGTGCTTTATGGTGACAGGGAGTGTCCATCTTGCTACTCCTATGTTGTTGTTGTTATTTAATTGTGTGCTTGCTGGGTTGCTGTGTTGTATGGTAGCAAGGGGAAACCATGATAATTGCTATAATCGCAACAAATTGAGCATTAGAAATGCTACTAACACACATTGCAATTGCAGCAATTATCTGGCCTCCTCTAAGCTATCTGCAGAGTTGAGAGGTATGCTGAGATTATGTATGTGTGTTTGCTGAGATTGGTTGGAGTAG